>BGPR01036373.1:0-15567 GCA_013235015.1 Araneus ventricosus
ATAAACACATGTTAATACGTAAGTGGCATAAAACCGCCACAACTGCTAATAATGTGGTACAAAACCGCCAAATTATGATAATACGTAAGTACAAAAAACGCCAAATTTGGCGGCGGCACTTAAAACCAAATCTGTAAATTGTGGCGTTAATACGTGTACTGAATATCTCTTCCACATCACTCCTGCCCCAAGATGATTGAAATGCATGGAAAGGGTTACTAAGAGAACGCCTCTGCTTGTGCTGACTTTACATCGGAGAGCGTTGGTGGAATGACAGAGGGAGTCCGAGACAGTGTACGTTGACCGTGATCACTGTCTTTGGCCAAGACTGGACCAGGATAGTGCAATGATATCGATGAGCTTGTGGAAGAGCACAACCAAGAGCTGACCACCGAAGAATCCCAGGATACGTACTGTGTTTCACCTGCAAGAAGTTATGGAGGAGAGTTTGTGAGAGGTCACCGTAAAGCAACAACTTCTAGCATTACAGAGAAACGTGTTTAAAGTATGGAACTGTTAATCGCACATTATGGCTAATGGTAGTGGTTATGCGCTACAAATTGATTTATGATAATGCTGTGTCGTACCATCATCAATTTGAAGGTCGTCAAAACAAATTTCTGTAAATAGAATCCTACTAAGAAGAATTTAGGTATGTATCCTAATTCATATAAGCACTCAACACCAACCTATCAAAATCATTAGAAAAATTAATAATTAAAATGAAAACAAAATATTTGAGAATCCAAATCTTGAAAATTATAGTATGTACCGTCATACATATGTCAAACTTATTATTTCGACCTTTGTTTTCTGCAAATTGCGCGCGCGGCATCCGGTACCCATATATATTGTTTGATCTGCTATAAAAGAAAAGATGAAGATTTATTTAACGCCCCGCTTAAATCAACCTTATATAATTTTCGAACAAATGCCGTAGATATATTGAGCATTTTTTCTTTTCATATCAGAAATGCATTCATCGTATTTTGCCAGACTAATTTATATGGGAAAAATTGTTCTTTATTCTAACGAGCTCAATAGAGTGCTTCTTGAAAGAATTGTCTTAAGCTAGAGGTATTCCCACCCAGGCTGTCAAAGCAGCATGTTAGTTAGTAATTAACTAAAAAAAATCAGAAGCTCTGCTTGTCCTAGAAAATTATTAAAAATATTCATATCGCCGCCATTTGTTCTCAGTCTCTTTCTATTTTACAGAGGTTATATACAGGAAAAGCATTGTTACAAAATAAATGTCCTGAAAACTATATGAAAATTCATGAGAATTAAGAGTTGCGGGAAAGAAATTGGCAAGACTGAGAGAGTAATTTTTGAATTTTAAAGGTGTGAAAATGTTTTCGGCATGTATCACGCAAATTCGCATCGAGGAAAAACGTTAAAAATTCTCTCGATTGCACTATTTTGCTAAAACGATCAATATTTTAGGATCACATCTAGTAACCTAAAGCTCGGCCTTTCACTCACAGATAACACGATATTTACTGGAACGCATGAAGGAAAGCATATAAAATCTAATGCAACATCAGTCAAATGACCTATGTGGGTTGGCAAATTTCGTCTGACTGAAATCTCGAAGCGAAAAGCTGATTCAGTTAGATTAACGTCTCGTCTTTGAAGCAACATGAGGATCATTTAGGGATGGACCCTGTATTGAAGTTGACAGACAACCGAGCTGGCACGCCCTTCCAGCCGCTGCACCCACCAACGGAGGGCGTTTGCCACTACTGGATACAAGGCCAGCCAATACACGGTAACTTGATATTTGTGAATCGGGTTCTGAACCTGCGACCTCCGTCCCGAGGTCGAGACCTACCACATATGCCACCCCGGCCCAGCGAAAACTGCAATTTAAAGCTGTCAGAGGACGCTGGAAAGAGGCTAAGCGAAAAGAATTCATGCCTCGTAGATCTGAAGCCGCTTTGAGGTAGCAAAATTAAAATTGCGACTGGGGAAAATCGAAGAGAAATTGGCAAGCAGCGCAGAGAGGGAAAAGTCACTCCCCTACCTTGTTCAGAGTTGCGTCCTCTAAACAAGTGAAATGCTGCCTGTTTGTTGATTACAAATAATGGCAGGAGAAAAAAGGGTTTAGACAAATGGCATCTATATTTAACTGAATGTAATGCCCTGTGAAGTCATAATCGCCAAATGTGAAAGCTCCTGATCCAACTGTCTGCCCTGCAGATTTTTTTGTGTACATTTTGCAGCACGCATCACACAAGTTACAGATATCAGTGGTGCGTGCAGAAAAAATATTTATATGTTTTTTTAATGTTTTAAAAATAGGAAAGCTAGATTTTTTAGCATAGGAATGAGAAAAAAACAATCATTCCGATTGTGTAGGAAAACATTTGCTATGTTCCACCATAACAGTGATTTTGCATTCAGTAGGCTCGCATTACTATCTTTAGAGTTCGCGTTTGAAGTCGTTGCTAAGAGCATTTGTAAACAAAACTATCGAAGTTCGAAATCTTTATGCAGATGTCTGACTTTATTATGCCCGCGATATATTCCCACATAGGTCTGTTTCGCGTAACATCAATAGCAGACCATTACTAGATTGCGTGTCTTGCTTTAGAAAGATAGCTCTTCAGAAACACATTCGTGCAGTGTTAGTGAATTCCATTTTGTCACCCTATATTATTTTACAGAACTGATGCGAATGATTTTAGTGTAATTTGAAAGAGCTGTGCAGTCAGTTCGCTTACTTTAGTTCCCGTTTTTAAAAATTGTCATCTTCTCACCTTGTACAAGTTCTTGATTTGAATTTATTCATGTAAAATATTTCAGATTTTTTGCCAACATCAGGGTTCATGTGATGAGTAATGTAAAGCTGGGCATTCACGAGAAGGCTAGTCTACGCCATTTGCCCCGAGATCGGTTTTTTTCCACCCATTCAAGTCGGAAGATTAGGCGCGTCATTCATAGATGTTTCAAAGTTTGTTTTGATACACCTTGCTTGAGAAGGTTCAGAGTCCCAGAGTTAATCCCATGCACAATCCTCCTCCCCCAGAAGGGGAATTTCCGAGTTTACTAGCCTCGTTGCGGGGTCCCAATCTAGGCAGAAGCTTTGTGTTTTCGCTACCCTCTTAATGTGGTCTCAAAAGGCCATCCGGCCATTCCAATCCGACTTCAAACTATTCGGAATTCCAAACATCCAATCCATTTGCGCCAATTTTCATTGGGTTTCAACATTGACGAAAAGTTTTCCCTTCCCGTGTTCCAAAAATCTTGGAATTGAGCAGCGGTGAATTCCCCGCCTAAATCATATGAAACAGAATAAGTAAAAACATGATAAGTTTTTATAAAAGATACTCTTTTATTATTTTCTACTGAATAAAAATCTCAATCGCAAATTATAGCACCTCCCGAACATAACAATTATAATTAATTATTCATTACTTATTGACGCTATCGAAGGATGTCATTGCTTAAATTTTGTTCGCCAGGGAGAGTGAGTGCAATTTTAACCTGATAATATTTATACATTGGATAATATCTGTAAATTGCGGCATATGTATAAGGGGGAAAAAATTGTTCAAAAGCTCTACAGGACAGACCGTTGGACGTAGAGTACCAAATCTGGCATGTAACCACTTTTTGAATAGTAGATGTTTATTAAGAAAGATTTTTCAAAATTTTAATTAGATATTTTTTTTAAAAATTAATCGACATTTTCCCTCAATAACTTTGGGGCATCTTATTGCGCAATGACCTTTCTTGCAACTTTTAAAATTGAAAAAAAAATTCAGTTATACCAATTTTAATATCGTAAAATCCTTTTCTCCAACAAGGGCAACAACAGGTACATGGGTTCATCGATTTTTTTTTAAAATTTTGTACATTTGTAGTAGTGTCTTAGGACAATACAACATGCTAGCCACAAGTTCTACAACTCAGTAATTTTCGAGAAAATCGATCGAAAACATTAGCGGATAGAATTTCAACCAGTTCGTTGCAAATTTAGACCAAGATGGTGGGGGTCGGGTGGTTAGCGTCAGAGCATCGTAATTGCTTGGATCGCCAGATCGAGTTCCACACTGAACTTTTTCCAACCTACAATTTAAATATTTTATAACGAATAATCGCGTTTATATGCACGGATATTTATTGAACTTTCAACAGCGTTTAGTAATTCTGCTAATTTTTTGCAAGATAAAAAAATATCTTTTATTCTAATTTTATTCATTACTTTATATGAATCGTAATAAATATCAGCCAATTCGCTTCAATCAGATGGCGGTTTATAATGTGATTAATAAAATTATAATAAAAAATAATTTTTTATCTTGAAAAAAATTAGTAGAATTACTAAACGCTGTTGAAAGTTCAATAAATATCCGTGCATATAAACGCGATTATTGGTTATAAAATATATAGAAAAAAGTTCATTGTGGGACTCGATCTGGCGACCCAAGCAAGTACGAATCTCTGACGCTAACCACCCGACCCCCGCCATCTCGGTGCAAATTTGCAGCGAACTGGTTGCTATTCTATCCGCTAATGTTTTCGATCGATTTTCTCGAAAATTATTGAGTTGTAAAACTTGTGGCTTGCATGCAGCATTGCCTAAGGCACTACTACAAATGTACAGGTTAGGTTAACGTCCCGTTTTGAAGAAACAAGAGGGCTATTTAGGAACGGACCTCGTAATTTTGAACCGCGGTCAGATGACGAGGACGACGCCTGGGCTGACACCTCCCTCTCCAAGCTTCCGCACCGCACCAGCGAGGGGAAGTTTGGCCACTGCGTATGTTTTAGCGTTCAGCAAGCCCCATACAGGACGGCTCTTCGGTGGAATCGGGTTTCGAACCTGCGACCCTCTGGGCCCGAGGTCGAGACCTTGCCACTAGGCCACCGCGGCCTCTACAAATGTAGAGAAATTGAAAAAAAATCGGTGATCGGATATTTATTGAACTTTCAACAGCGTTTAGTAATTCTGCTAATTTTTTGCAGATAAAAAATTATATTTTATTCTAATTTTATTCTTCACATTATAAGCCGCCATCTCATTAGTACAGCTGAAGCGAATTGGCTGATATTAATTACGACTCATATGATGTAATGAATAAAGTTATAATAAAAAATAAGTTTTTATTTTAGGAAAAAATAGAATTACTAAACGCTGTTGAAAGTTCAATAAATATCCGCGCATATAAACGTAATTGTTCGTTATAAAATATTTAAATGATAGGTTGATGAAATGTTCAGCGTGGGGCTCGATCCGGCGGTCCAAGTAAGTACGAAGCTCTGACTCTAAACACCCGACCGCCGTCATCTCGGCATAAATTTGCAGCGAACTGGTTGCTATTCTATCCGCTAATGTTTTCGATCGATTTTCTCGGAAAATTACTGAGTTGTTGAATTGTGGCTTGCATGTGGTATTGCCCTAAGTCACTACTACAAATGTACAGAATTTGAAAAAAATCGGTGACCCATGTACCTGGTGTTGTCCTAGTAAGTTTGATAAATATTTAAAAATATTTTTAAGTCTATTGAACTATAATATTTTTCAATGTTTTAATTTTTTTAATTTAATTATATGTACGCGATATTTGATACATTTGAGTTGCGACGATATTTAATACCATTTTATGTGAGCGATTTAGTTGCAATAATTAAGAGTAAATTTTTAAAAAACAATATAAAGAATATAGACGGATGTAGCCTGGAATATCGTGCTACGCTGTTTCGGATTAGAGGGCCTAATGTCGTTTCCCTTTTTGTTGGAAAAAAACTGTGAAAAGAAATTTAATGGATAATGTTTTCAGGGTGAGAGCCTTCCGAGTTATACAATAGAGCAACCTAGAATAAAATCCGAGTGTTTTTTAACGTAGGACTACGTTCCTCCCATTGGGGTCTCAGGAAGGAAATTGATTCACAAGCCAAAACGCCACAAAACTTGATATGGGAGATCCTCTATATCTAGGCAACTACATATTGTTACGAACATGGAAAGTCGCTTCCCAGCAATGTTAGTCTGATGGTTGGGAAGAGAGTTTTACAAGGTTAAACATGGAGTGACGGAAAGCTCCTGTTTCGGGATCCCTGACTTGGCGACCATTTTGGCGGACTTGGCGAAAAATTTGGCGACCTTGGCGACAAATAGATGATTCCGGAAAATGCAACCCTTTTCTCGATATTTCTATTAGGAAAGGGAATACACTTGAATACACGAGAAAACTCCATGTGACGTCACGGCCTGTCGGAGAGAGTATATAAGGACGGCGCCTGGATCAGAGGAGCAGTGTTGATTCATTGGGAACAGCTTGGAGTTTCTTCTGCAGTGCGAGCTAGGAAGCTGGTGAACTGAGCGCTATTGAAAGTGCTGTTATTGTTGTTATTAGTTATTTGCTGACTGTTTGTGTTCCAAAATATCAAAGTGCTGAACTGTTATTACCTGTGAATTGTTGTCTGTTTACATTGCTAATCTGTGGAAGAACTATTTTTTCCTGTACCTGTGCTACGTGTTTTCCTGCATATTTGTAAATAAACCTTCATTCTTCATTATTCTGCGTGTTGGACTGCTTACACCATACACCCACAAAAGGGCTTTTTGTAACAATATGTTAAAAACATAACTAATGTCTTATTTTAGCGATAATGATTAACAACAGAAGTTACAAAAAAACTTACGAGAAACTTCGAGAAACAAAAGAGTCACGTGAGTAAAGTAGTCCTACGCTTTTAACATCAGCGGCTGTTTGAAAAGACATAGTCTCCCGTCATTTTTTTATTCAAATTTTCTTGTCAGATATTTTACTATTATTCTAGAAATATTTGGTAGGGCTTCAGCATTCAAGACCACTTCCGCAGAAATAACTTTGCATTTGAACCATATAAATACCAATTTTTAGTGATAAAATTGCGATTTTCGGCTATAACTGTCTATGAGGATGGCATATTGAAAAAACAGAAGTGTCGTTAAACAATATCCTTCTATGTTCTCTCTTATTGCATGCATTCGTAACTACATTTAGTGAGGATCTGAGAAATTATTTTAGCTCCAAATTGTTGGTTATTTAAAACTCACACTGTATATTCCCAGTTCATTATGTAATTGAGAATATAACTTTGTGGATATTGATGATTCTAGACATAAAAATAATCCCTCACCCACCGTCCAGCCGGCTTTATATCAATGTGCGAAGATAATATATTGATAAGTTGTACTAGTTTGTTTATAAAGAAAAAGAAATGGCAAGCCTTTCTGTAAAAAAACCATTGCTAATGATAAGTTTGATTGATTACATATCTTACAATTTTTTTTATCTCATCTGTATTCTTCATAAAAAAGCAATTAACAAACTGAAAAAAACATTTCTTCATTATTTTTTCCTGATTAAAAAAATATAAACGAACCGGTAGAGAATTAATGAATTTAGCTGATGAAAGAATTCTATATAGTAACGAAGCAATAGTATTAAATATTAACACATGTGCATTGCAGCTGTCTAATTTTGCATTTTTAAAGTCCATAGGATTTTATTCCCTTGTTTAAAGCCACTTTGGTTGTTGTTGTTTTTTTTGTCTATGTTTTGCACTTTCACTTTACCTTGTGAGTACATTCACAATTTTACCTTGTACATGTTTTAACAATGTATACTGCTGTGTAGATCTTTGAAAGGAAAGTAGGGACTTGTTTGGCGCAGTATAGCCAATAAATTGGCTCTTGCGCCAGTAAACCCCAAACCAAACCAGCTGTCTAATTTATTTTCGATCTTATAATTATAGATATTACTTTACACGATTTGATTCAGAACGTTCGATGCAGATCCTCTTGTAAAAATTGATGAATAATTATGTTTCTGAATGTATTATTATTATCCTTCTGTATTATTATATTACTAAATTCTTCAATTAATGTAGTATATTACTAACAGGATAAATTTGTTAACGTAAGGAAGTAACAAAAATTCAAATGCAAGATTTTTTTTAACATTAAAAGACAGTAGCTTCATAGGCCTCAATGGTGTCACAATTAAAATTTTCAACTTTTTCAAGCATTATGCTCAGAATTTTATGTACCGCTATGTTACAAATAGAACTTCTATGGAAGAAATAAATACATCTGTAGGTTTACGTGTAATATAGGCGTAAAACCCGAAATATTATTTCGAAATCAAAATATTTAAAGTCTTTTTCAAAGTTCTTTAGCAAATATTCGGAGATGAACTTAGGAATCACTTTGTTAGGTACAGGCCTTAATTTGATAGACAACAAATCTACTAAATACAGAACTTATTGTAAAAGTACTCAAAAATTTGAAACAATCAGAATGTATGCAAGCATTATCCTCATAATATTTTCTTCAAGTAATTCCATGCATCAAAACTATTTAGTTTTTATCGAAAATATTATGGAAAGTAGGAATTATTTTCCTATAATACTGTCACTTGACAGAAAAGCTTATATCCTGCTGCATGAAATCAATTCCTATGAAAATTATTGATGCCAGATCCCGTGTCGTTTCTTTCCAAAAAAAGAAAATTCAATGTTACCTACTTTGCGACATTGTTAACCTAATATTTCATAATACATTACTGAATCATGAATATTTAATCCTGATATATTATTGAACAATCTATGAGAGAGCTAAAACTATTTCTGATATTTAATAAGTCATATAACTTAATTCGGTACGAGTATTTTTATTTAAATATCTTTGCAAGAAAAACGCCCAATTTTATTATGAACCTTTCTTGAAATCCATGACCTCAAGGATTCATTCAAATTTATTGATCGAGTAATCAATCATTCTTTACTATTTAATTTAACCTCTAAAATTCCTAATATTTATTTATAGACATCAGAAGATTCAAAAATTCTTTTAAATATGTTAATAAACAAACTATTTATTTTAATTCAGCTACCAAATTACATTTTAATGGCAAATCCTGAATTTGTCATATCGAGTTTTCTTTTCTTTCTTGGGCATTTCTAAGTATTTCTCAAAAGTGTAATTATCTACAAAATCCTTGATTGAACAAATAGACAATCATTTTTTAATATTTAATTCCATCTCTAAAGTTCCTAAATGGAACTATAATCATAGACTTCATTAGATTCAAAAATTCCTTTAAATATATTACTATCCAACCTATTTACTTCAATTAGGCTACTAAATTAAGTTTTAATTGTAAATACAGAATTCAAAATTATTTTCTTTCTTAGCCATTTCTACACGTTTGTCAAAAGTGTAATTATCTACAAAATCCTTGATTGAATAAATAAATCGTTTTTAAAATTTAATTCCATCTCTAAAATTCCTAAAATGAACATTAATCATACACGTCAGAGCATTTAAAAATTTTTAAATATGTTAATATTCAACCTCTTTATTTTAATCCAACTGCTAAATTGCATTTTAATGGATAATCCTGCATTGTCAAACTTTCTTGGCCACTTCTACGTGCTTATCAAAAGTGTAATTATCAGCAAAATCCTTTAAACACTTTCGACTTGTTATATCCTCTCACATATGAAATTAATATCTATCTATTTTAGTCATGTTGCAGAAAATCCTCTAACTAGAGCACTAAGCCATTATATCCATGGCATGTGGTCAGAATCTTAATGAGAATGGCAACTGAAAGCTTTCGACAGCTTTGCCCCCATCGTTTCTGCTTTTTATATCCTCTCATCCAAACATTGATTAACAGCATTCTTTGGTAATTCTTATCTCGGATTACCTGGATTACGAAACCTTTCCAGAAGGCCATCAGATGCTAAACGAGAAACATTCCTGCCTCGCTCTTTCAGCCGTTAATTACCCCTAGATAAAATGGGTTACACCAGCGAGAGATTGAATACAGCGGAGATTTAATCTGGCAGTAGGACGAGAAGTGTTCTGACACTCTCTCCAAGTTGTTAACATTTTACTATTAATCAGTGAATATGAATAATTATGTCGCACTCTTCTTGTTAAGAATGCAAATATTGCAGAAATGGAGAGATCTGCCACAGTAATTTTTAACGAAGTGTCATATTATCTCTTTGTTGACACTTTGAATTTATGGACTTATATAATTGGAGTTGATTAGTAAGTAGTAAAATTAAAATATAGTATAAATATTAATATGAAAGAGGGAAATTTGAGAGTTGAGGCGTTCTTTTTATTGTTTGGTGTTTAAGTATAAAAAGAGAAATATTTAATCGTTAAAAAATTCGATCTCGGGATTTCGGTGAATCCTCTAGTTAGTTTTAAACCTCCTTTACTCTGAAAAAATTTTTGGATTCATTTCTGCTTGTCTCTTGGCCGGTTGGTAACCCAATTTCTCGAATACGGAAGACAAAAAGGAGCAAGACGAATGAAGGTATTAAAACCCAAACTTTAGATTTGCATCAAATTTTTTCTGTCTATGTAAAATCTGTATGTCTGTGAATGATAACTCAAGAACAGAAAGTTCTAGAGAAATGATATTTTGAATATAATCTTACTATCAGAATTGTAGATTTGCAATAAATTTTGGGCCAAAACCTTCAAGCGTTCTTCCTATCATTCTTTCTGTCTTTTCGTGAGTACGTGAAAGCGAGATATCAAAAATGCAACTAGCTAGTTAAATTAATTTTATGTCGGTATTTTCACCAAAATTATAGATATGTATCAAATTTTGTATCCAATCGGTTAATAGGCACCTGGTAAATTAATTTTATGTCGGTATTTTCACCAAAATTATAGATATGTATCAAATTTTGTATCCAATCGGTTAATAGGCACCTGGTAAATTAATTTTATGTGTGGCATTTTCACCAAAATTAGGGATATGTATCAAATTTTGTATCCAATCGATTAATAGGCACCTGGTAAATTAATTTTATGTGTGGCATTTTCACCAAAATTAGGGATATGTATCAAATTTTAAATTCAATCGGTTAATAGGCATCTAGTAACTTAATTTTATGTGTGGTATTTTCACCAAAAATACAGATATGCAACAAATTTTGTATCCAATTTGTTAATAGGCATCTGGTCCAAAATGCATACCCGATTCTCTTCACTATTCGACATAGTTAAGCACAAAAGGCGCCATATTGTGAATGCATAAGATAAAGTCGAAGGGAGATCTCTCTCGGTTAGTTACTGGAAATTGCATGAAAATAACGGAATTTGCGTTCATGAAGCAGCAAAACGATTATAGTGAAGATATAATGAAGCAGAGGGAATCGGGGTGTTCTGGCACTCTGTCTATAAATTGTCAACATTTTATTATCATTCAGGCAATAAGAATAAGCATGTAACACTCTTCCAGCTCTTACGAGTGTCAAGATTGCAGGAAGAGAGATTTTGATCAAGTCTCAAATTATTTTAATGTTCAGAATATAACGACTAATAGATTGACATTGATTGAATTTTGTGGAGATGTATGGTAAATGGAGTTCCTAAAGTTCTGACTCTAAAAATTGTTTGCATTTTCTTGTTTATGATAGAGCGAAAATTTCTACAAGGCGAGTCAAAATCAAAATGGGACTGTGGTTCCAGAGACATTATTCCACATGGTAGAACTTAGAGGTATTTCTGGTAGACGACTGTGTTTGTCTGAAGAAATCTGGTATAAAGCGGTGAGAGATGGTGCTTTGTTGAATGAAATAGAAGTGTCAAATAGAGCAACGTTGTGCCATGAATTTCTCCAAACAGAATAAGCTCGCAGTAATCCATTTTACCAGAAGAAGGTGTAAATGGAACCGACATTTATAATCGAATGTGTGTGGTACTGAGTGTATGTTAGAAAAAGAAATTTTTAGATGGTGCAACGACTTTTACACGTTTGACTAGTGTGAATGGCCTGCTAGTAGCATGCCAGCTGTGCTCATATGGCCATAATTAACAACAATGGACCATCGCAAAACTGTGCTACGTGACATAATCTCAGCCTTGTACGTATTCTTCCTTAGACAGCAAATGTCGATTCGACTTCTGCAAATAAAAATTGGATTATTGCACCTTGAGCCAGTTTAAGCTGGACATTCATGGTCGGACCGTTCCACATCATTCGGAGCGCGTCACCAGACAGTTCCAGTTTTCAGCCCATTCTTTTAGGTAGGTCATTCATGGAGGCTCCATGCAAACGACACAGCCGGTCACTTCAATATTCCAGTGCTACTATGCCTACCCCTCCTCCCGCTTTCGAAACGGGATCCCCCTCCACGCTTTTCCGAGAAAGCTACACTCCCCCTCCCCCATTTTGTAGTTTTCGCTTTTGTGAGAGAGGCTCGCTTTCCCTTACCCGCGATCGCATTTCAGTTTTATGGCCTAATGCGCCGAATGAAAATCCAAACATTTCGACCACACCACCCAAATTCTCATCGGAGTTTGGCATTGACGACGAGTTTTGGAACAACGGGCTCTAAATGGGTTGGAATGGAGCGCTTGTCAATGTTCAGCTGTAGAGAAATCCATGGCACGACGTAACATGTTTTCTCGTTTCTGTTCCACTATCAGCTTTCTACCAAATTTCTTCTGACATACTCAGCCAACCAGAGAAATATCAAAGTTCTACCCGATGGAATGAAGTGGCAAGAACC
This sequence comes from Araneus ventricosus, assembly GCA_013235015.1. NCBI lineage: Eukaryota > Metazoa > Arthropoda > Arachnida > Araneae > Araneidae > Araneus > Araneus ventricosus. The sequence continues at coordinate 12,541 of BGPR01036373.1, forward strand.
GCAGTCCCACTTTCATTTGGGCGTACCTTAAATATCTGTTGCCTTATATATAACGTTTGGTCGCAAATCGTTTTAGTTCATGTTATAAAGAGAAAAAAACAGATTCATGCAAATGGTTTTAATATTGTTCGTGATTTCAATTTGTTGATGAATTCAGTGGGACATTGAATAACAAATGTAAGGAGAGTATAATGTAGGGGAAGGTGGTGTACCTAGGTCCCATTTTTACTTTTTAATTTTTAATTGGATAATTACTAAAAGAAAGGTAACAAAACAATTTTTCTTTCATATTTTAGGCCTTTATACACAACATATATTTTTTGTAGATTTTTTTAAAAAGTATTTCAGTGCATTATTTACAATTTAAAAAAAAGTGCAAATAGGACCAAGGTACACCATGGGTGGTGTACCTAGGACCAGCTATTTCTAGATTTAAAATATCTAACCTAATAGTTTGAACATAAACATTTATTGGTATTTTAGCTACAGAAAAATGTTAATGAGCACTTTTACTTAATGAGGTCTTAGATTAGACCGAATATAAAATTATTACAGCAACAGTTTCATTCCTATGAGTAGGCTTAACCAACATTGTAATTAGACAAGTCAATTCCAAATGTTAATTTCCGAAGCTGCCTTTCAGATCCTCCAGTCAACACGGGATGTGGTAACTTCCACATTACATCACATTTTTCCACAACATAAGTGGTAGACCATGTAGTGGTCATGCACCAAGGTACACCACTTGGGCATGGTCCAAGGTACACCACTTGGCCATTTCATGGAAAATGGCTGACTACTAAATTGAGGTTAGACTTAACATAATTTCTAACACATGTTATTATAGCTAAAACTGTGCTTTATAAGTTAGGCTTTCTACTATAAAGTAATTTGTGTATGTTTAGGAACTATTAACACAAAATTCAACAGAAAAAAAATTACTTTTGATGGGTCAATTTCCTTTTTCAGGATTCATTCATTCAAATGAGCCGCTTGACAAATAAGTTCAGGTTCACTGGGACCTCTGGTGGCAAGTGTACAAAATACATATAGCATTTTCTATACATCTATACAGATGACGCTAAAATCGGCATAGGTTCAAGGTACACTTATGTCCAAGGTACACCACCTTCCCCTATTCTATACCTCTTTCTAAATTGTGAATATTTTGCTTTTAAGCCAGCATCTTCCTCGTAAATTATAAGTTCACACCAGTGATCAAGTTTCAGATTATTAATAATTGAACATATAGAGACAAAGTAATATTTTTTACAATACTTTCATTTTTGAATGTGTTAGATTAATGCAATAATTTTACAAGAAAACAATATGATTTATGTACGATATTGTAAATCGTACATATTATAAATTATACAAACTGATATAAAAATTTCTTTTTAAATAAATACAAAATTTATTACTCAAATAACAAACCATACACTGAGATGGGTTTTAAAGATTAAGAGCTGTATTTTATACAGGAAAAAGGACAATTTTTTATTATGCTTCCTTATTTTCTTCACCTCAAAAGTTCGTTCTAGTTTATTGATCGAATAATCAATCATTTTTGACCATTTAATTCCATCTTTAAAATTCCTGAATTGAATTTTGTTGCTATACAATACCTATCTCACATTTATTTTTAAAAATTTAATAACCAGCATTTTAACCGAGCTGTCTAATTATATTTTAAGAGATAAATCATAAATTTTATGGGAGTGGATTAAATTTTTCTGTGTTGAGGCCTTTATGTTTTCGTCAAACACATAATTATCTACAAAACCCTGTATGCTCTAGCAACTGTTAAAATCATTCATAACATGATACCCACTTTGACCATGTAGCAAATACTCAAACGAGAAATCTAAGCTATTTTTTCTAGTCGGTGTGATCAAAATTTTAATAAAGATTACTCAACTAAACAGTTGCTTCATCCTTATTATATATTTCTAGATCTTTGCATCTTCTTTTATCCAAACATTGATTAACAAAAATGTCTTGGTGATTCTTATCTTGAATTACATGGATTGCGAAAGCTTTCTAGCAGGTCCTCAGATACTTATTGGAGAGCATTCCATCCTAACTCCTTAAACAGTTTATTAACTTAATATAAATTCTTATATAGTAGCAAGAGACTGGATTAGTATACGTACATAGTGTGGCAGGTGGAAATTCCCTAATGCTCTTTTTTGAATTCTTGACATTCCGTTCTTTATCAACGAACGTTAAAAATTTAATTTTTTTATACTGATACAGTGATGTAGAAGAGAATACAGAGTGTACACTTAAGTCCTGAGCTCCCCTGCCTTTAACTTCAGAACGGCGACAGCTATTGTTATAAAAGCGGTGTCTAGATACAGTGAAGTGACTATGCGCCAAGCGATGAGACCTAGCGGCAAAATTCGGAGTTAGCATTTTTTTAACTTCAAGAATGGTATAAGATATTATATAAAAAAAAGTCATTTGTAGAATTTTAGAGCTTCATCGAACTTAGTGGTTACCCTGTATATTTATACATGTAATTTTAAATAAAGCTTCAAATTATCTGGAAAATAAAATTATGTTATCCCTGACTGAGTACTTATTGACTTGTGAGACTGTGTGTGTTGAGTGACTTATTAGGATAGATTGATATTAAATTAATTAGCTGAAATTCGTCTGGATTGAATGGAAAGAGAATGATACTGAATGATTGGAATTAAAAGTTACCGAATGTAGTTACCATATAATGTGGCAGAGAGAAATGGCATCCTTTCTAAATTGTTGTTGTTGGTAATCAGGGAATGAAAACACGATATATCACTCTTACACTTAGTTATTAAGTATCAGTGTTAAAGAAAAATGAGAGGCTCCCATCAGTGGATTATAATCTAATTATTGATTATTTGATTGATTGCTGAACTTGTAGTAGTATTCATAAATTGAATTGGTCGAGATTGGTATATTGATAGAGATGATACAGATTGAATGTAGAGAGATATAAAGTGGCAAAAAGAAATAAACTGTTCTATACTCTGGGACAAAACT
>BGPR01036374.1:0-15567 GCA_013235015.1 Araneus ventricosus
ATATTTGACATTTCTTTTGTAAGTACTTGAGTGTCAGAAACGTAGGTGTCTGTCCACCAGTCCCTCTGATATGTGCATAGGGAGAGTAGCGGATAAACCAAGAGCATACCTGATTCTGGCAATATTAGTCTTCTCAGCTGGCGATGCTGAATTAAACCAGCACTTTCTCTATCAAAGGAATAATGCTATAAAGGAAAAGCTAGGAATATTAAATTGCACTACTTGTAGTTCTTTTCATTTGTTTTGCTATCGTCAAATCAATGCCGGTGCTTTGATTTTAAACGATCTCATTAAAATTATTACATTCTTGAAAAAACCATTTTTATCTAGACATAGGAAGTATTTAAGGTTTTACACCCTATCAAACAATGGTGATTATCTAATAATTGCGATGTTCTATTTCGTGTTATCTATAATTTCAACAGGTAAACCAGGCCCCAAGTGTAAAATCAAGAAGCCGGTAATGGTGATTCTTTCCTGCTGAGACAAAACACTGACGTTGATTACTATTTAATGATATTTCTTTCACTTAACAAATAGCATTAATTTAATTAAACCATCTAGTTGTGCTCATGAAAGAATTACCTCCTACTATTGAGGGTAAAACCAGGTAGCTAATTTTTTATGGGGTGTCTGATTAGTGGTGCAATCAACTGATTGGAAAAGACGACACCTGACAGTGCAGTTTTACTGAATATTTATCTAGTAATGGCCTTTAAACTGGAGCCAATCATCTTTCCCTATATTTAGTTTTCTGACACCTTCCCTACAAAAAAAAAAACAAACAAAACAAGCAACCATCCAACAGAGTATGGGGGTATTTGATAGCTAGATTCTCTGGTAAAGTAATTGAGGTGGATGTTTCATGGGAAAAAGGAGAAAACAGACAGAGGAAGAATATTCTGTATTCTAGACCTAGAAAAATATGACTTATTTACTGCGGAATAAAAGAATGTTAAACTAGAAATACAATCATGTTTGATAATCCTTCCTCATTCTGTTCAAAACTGAGTATTTAAAGTATACTGTTCAATTAGAACTGATGAATCAATTCATTGTTGCTGCTCTTTACTATACGATTGTAATTACTAATGAAAATAAATACGAGAAAAAATGTTTGGTGATTCTTTCTCCTGTAAAATATGTCTTCACCATTTGATGACAGTCAAGAATGTTTAGTAAAAGCATCCACACTTCAGCAAATAGGTGAATGTCTACTAATAAAAAGGATTACAGCCTGGTTTAAATTGGGTGGGAAAATTATGAAGAAAACGGCAAAACCCTGAAACTAATAGAGAAATAATTGAATTTTCAAAAGATCAGTGCTGATAAAAAGAGAGTTATAAAAGTCGCAGGTAATTCTAAATTGAACAACAAAATAAAAGAACATAGTTTTTATTTTCACTAAGATGTGTGGTGAAAACAGCACAGAAGCGTGGTGAAAAAATAAAAGGCTTTCTTTTTCTGTTTTATAACCCAGGAATTCCTACAAAATAGATATTCAAATAGGCTGTGGAAGGTGAGATTATTATTTTTTTTCTCCTGTTTTTGCCGATCTCTTTGATGTCAAATTTTGATATTGCAACAGTATCCACTGTAGTTATGATTTGGTGCTGAAACATTTGGTGATATTTAAGTACCATAAAGTGTATTTTCGAAAGATACTATTATCCTGGTAATTTTAATATTATGACATGAAGAAACAAAAACTTTTTTTTGAGGTCTTTGTTTCTTGAATACACCCCTTAGTCTCTCCTGCGTCCAAAGTGCTCTTTTAAGGTTCTAATCGCTTTATTGTGGAAGTTATGGCGCCGTAGTTGCAAAACCATGGGGAACTAAACCAGTTTAGATCTGTTGTACAGACTGTACTGGTGTTGCAGCTTTATATCTATTAGTTGTCAGCCTTTTAAACTGACTCCAAATGTCAGAATTGCTTCTCCAAACTTCTTCAGTTCATTTAGGTAATGCAACCCTTAGAGCCTTTGCCTGGGGAAGGCAAAAATCTTGTAATTTTGACCTATTTTAATAAGTCGGTGATCTGTGTTCATGATCTCTCTGATTCTTCTAGATACCAAATAACGTTCACCTTTGTTTAAATGCTCTTCAGAAATATATTCATAAATTGCTGTCTAGTCGCCACTGTCGTAAATCAAAAGTGTTTCAAATCACTTTGATACTCCATCTGCTATCTTGTTAGAGAATTAAATTAAATGTCAATAGATATGGGTTTAATCCTAACATTCTCTTCAATCTGATACAGCAACTTCTGATGTAAATATCCGTCAACAAATGAATGTGCCTGTTATTCCCTCACTGCCCCTGAAATTTGCGTGTTAGTTAGTAACTCATTCTCTAATTCGCTTCTACCAAATTCTTGTTTACTATACTGTCAGGTAAAGACAGTGTTTTTAGCTATATGCCAGCACCAAGAAAACATTATGATTTCATTAAATTTTTGCACCCGTCTGTAGATTGCTCCCCACTCCTTACGAGCATCTACTGATTTACTGCAGGCCTCCATTTTGAGTTTTTTAACATTTTTTTGATTTATGATATATATATGGGTGGCATAAGGTATTAGACACAAAATAAAATTGTTAAAATGCTCAACTTTCATATAAAATTGAAAGATATGAATAAAACGAACAATTGGAGTATATCATTATGTAAACTGATTGCAAAAGAAATGTCAAACTTTTGATATTTAGCAATTCAGCAAGGAATCTCTTATCCCCAGAAGAACTTATTTAGCTTCGTAAAATGGTACCAGACTATATCTAATAGCTACATTTCAACCCCTCTCTATATATATATATCCGTATCCTAAACCATTAACACATTCAGGTCCCAACTGTAGTTTATTATATTGGATTTTAAGGGTCATTTAACTTTTCTTACTCTTTAAAAAATGCTGTAATTGTAAGTAAAATTGTATTCTCAAAGTTCTGATGGTGGTTAGTAAATCACTCCAATGTATAGGGTTTCGTAGTTACTTACTGATTTGAATTCTAATTGCACTTTCTATTATAATTAGTTTTCGACGTTTTTGATTAAGAAATGAATTTTTATTTTTAATTTATGTTCATATTTACTTTATTTACCAATATTTATATATAAAATTCACACTGCATAGTAGGCTTTAAATGGTTTTCAACTGCCTTGTTTTCGAATCCAAATTACTATGAAATACATATAAAAAATTAAGCAGATCGTATAATTATAAATATTTTTTGAGTGTCTGCCTGCTGCATTCATAGTCAAGTATAATTAAATTCCTCAAGCTTCTATCAGCATTGGGTACAAAATTGGAATTAAAACCGTCTTGCCATCGAAATGACTTCAATGGGTAATGGGACAAAAATCAATGTCTGTAAAAGCTGAAACTTAATACGATTCTCAAGAGAGAAATCAAAAAAAATGCACCCCTTGCCAATATCCCAGCCATTACTAATGACTTGTGAAACGAATCATAAAATGAATGGGATTGAAGAAAACAAATTTACAGGAGACAGACACAAATGCTGTTCAATTTGAACAGAAACTCCATGGTTCTAGAAAAGTTGAAAGGGAGCATAAATGACGCTGCAAAAGTAAGAGACACACAAGGCCTGTGACTCGACATTTCTAAGAACGATTGAGAAACAGCAAAAAAGCTTTATCAACGGTCTGCTTGAAAGGGTGTAAGTAGAATTGAAGGACAGGTGAAGCACAGAGAACACAACCTGGGGAAAGAAACAAGAAAATGAGAATGACAAAGTGTCTGTTTTAAACGGTGGAAGTTTTATGAGGGAAAAAGCTGGCACTTTTGTGAGAGACTTTGGTAGGTACCCCTGAGATATAATCGTAAATTAAGGGAAAAGCAACATTGACCTGAGTTTTATTGCTTGGTCCTGGGTGGGGAGGAGAGCAGGGAGAAAGGTAAGCAAGGGGACCACTTCAAATAAAGTATTTCTTTATATTCAAATGCATAATCGTTTTATCTAGATATTAACTGTATAATAAATGTGAGTGATACATCAATTTATTGACTATGGTATGCAATTAATGAAAAATAAACAACCCTGTATATATTTGTGTATACATTATGCAACCACTAGTCCCCTGATAAGAAATCACAATAATTTCCATGCAAACCAATAAATGCGGCAGTAGTTTGAACCCCGGGCATCGAATATGCTTGCGCGAACAAAATATATTTCTTCTGAGAGAATATATCATACAGATACTCAAATATATACAGTGTTCAGAAAGATCGTTTACAAAATTTAAGGATAGGTCAGCCATTCAGAAATAATTTCCGAAGTATAACATGGTATCGGAGATGAAAATAGGATTCATTTCACAGGGCTATTTGTCAGTGAATTAAGTAAAAGAAAATGATACACCTGATGAAATTCACAACATAGATTGAATGAAATACAATTTTGCAATAAGCCAATTGCATGAATAACAACATTATAAGTCGAATGCGCCATGACAGATATAATAATGGCAATTAGGATACTTTATAAACAAGTAACCTTTGGAGATACTTAAAGTAGATTTTCCAAGGACTTGACGTCTGAGATTATACATGTTTCGCATGTTGTTATTCAAGCAAATGGGTTATTGTGCTATTTTAAATTTATATTTCATTTTATCTGCTTTGAACATTTCATCTGATGTATCCGCTTATTTTACTTAATCATTTGACAAAGAGCCCTCTGTAGCGAATATCCTTTGATTTTTTAAATGCGTTTACTAAGTTCGAAATGTTTCATGTTTGTTTGTATGTAAGGTTAGAATTTTGTGATCGATTTTTCACTCACTTCTTAATGAACTAGAGTTCTGAAATTAAATTTTATATATTTATTGGGTCTTAATGACAATACAATATTTTAATAATTTTGGAGCTCTCAATTATCAATTTAAAAAAATCGCAAAATTACGTCTGCGCTCGGTAGGTTTCAGTGGCGCCATCTATAGTATTTTTGAAAACTATTGGTGAAAGAGTTTTTTTTAAAGTTTTTTACACATCTCTTGTTCTATAGCGAAAATGGTTTGTTTCTGTATGCATGACCTATTTTTTAGGTATGTGTCTACCTTAGGAGCACTTTTTTCTGAAAAAACTAATTAATAACCACTTAAGTTTTCAGTCACAATGGCGTATAAAACTGTGAATTTAAATGCCATTTTATTGGGTTTTTTTATTTTCTAAATTTTGGCTTCCTTTAACAAATTCTAATGAATGTACACTTCTGCTCAAAAAATAAGCAACAAACACGAAAACACGCGGTACACATGCAAAACGGTGAATTGAAACACACGATTTACATATTAGGTAGAGGTTGCATCGCCGAATGCAAATAGGCAACCAAAATTAAAATAAAACGCAATCCCACGGTCACACCGCAACACCTTAAAAAGGGGCTTGCCGGACCTATGCTTCAGTTCGGAAGCAGCGATAGTTCCGCGGAATCCGAGAGCCAAAGCAGGAAGCATGAGTAGAAGAAACCATTTTTGCGGTCGGTTGTTGCAAGCTGGTGCAAGACAATCTACTGTTGCCAAAGAGCTGAATGTGCATTGTAGTGTCATTCATAGACCATGGAACCATTACCAAAGGGATCAAAACACCAGTGGAAGACGTTGATCTGGACGCCGGAGAATCACCACAACGGCAGACGATCGGTACCTGTTGCAATGTGCCAGACGCCGAAGGACACACAGCTGGCGTCGCAGCTCTGCTGATGCAGGAAAGCCCATATCTCTACAAACAGCGTCGCGCAGACTGCATGAAGGAGGACTGTTCGCACGACGACCTGTTGTTTGTGTGCCTTTGTCCCTAGCGCACGTCAGAGCGCTGTTGCATTGGGCCCGTGAACATCGCAGTTGGACACCAGAGCAGTGGTGCCGCTTACTCTTTACGGATGAGTCTCGATTTAACATGAACGATTCCCGAAGGGCAATGCTATGGCGAGAGCCAGGGATACGCTATCGGGCTCCAAACATCGTCGAAAGAGACCATTATACCATTGCTTGTCTGGGCAGGGATAGCAACGAACGGCCGAACCGACCTCCATGTGTTCGCTGGGGGTTCCGTCACAGCTGTTCGATATCGCGACGAAATCCTACACCCTCTTGTGCGGCCTTTTATCGCTGTAATGGGTACCGACGCTATATTTATGGACGATAACGCCCGCATAGAGCACGATTGGTTCGGAGTTATCTGGAGAGTTAAACCATTCCACAGACGGCGTGGCCTGCTAGATCACCGTATCTGAATCCCATGTGTGGGACATGTTGGGAAGACGGATTGCAGGTTGCAGTGTGCCGCCAAGCACCCTCCACGAGCTCCAACAAGCCTTATTACAGGAATGGGCATTACTGCCAACAAGCGATTACAACAAGCGATCAACGACACTATTGTCAGCATGCCTCGCCTTTTTCAAGATGCATTTCAGCTTGTAAAGTAAGCCTTCCTCGACTTCATTTTTAATTAGTTTTGATTTCCTTTTACCTTTTAATATTATTATTGATATTTTTGTTTTTGGTTGTATTGTTAATTCTTTCAACCACCAATTTCTATGCAGTTTTTTTTATCATTTCTGGTTCAAGTTTTATATTAAGATAGTTAAATACAGGTATCAGCCTCATATCGCCTAATTTGAATAACAAAACTGCTATCTTAGAACATAATAACAGTGTTTGGAGTAGAACGAAATTTTCCTCAGGTAAAATATTCTATAGAACATAATTAAGTTCTGAAACAGTTGCCAGATACACCTAAAATAATTTAAATTAAATAATAAAACTAAATTCCATTTTTAAAAATTAAGTTGTAATTCACATTGTTTAAAAGAAACAGTTGTTTAGATGCATTGTTTATAATTTTATGGCTAAGTTTCGCTTTCGAAAATTTAACTTCTGGTTTATAATTTGGAGAATAACTTTGCTTCTAACTACCATAGAAATAAAAGTAAGCCATTTTTGAAATTCTAAATGAATGGACTTTAACCCCTTAACATACAACGACGTCTCCAACTTGAGCATCGAATTACAGAATTTTTGTTATTTAAATCTGTATTTAAGTCAACGTCACAATTAGTTTTAAATACAAAAATGACCCGGACACGCTTAAATGTCTCAAGTATCCTTTACCATCTTAAATAGATTCAAATAATAAAAAAAATATCCCAAATTTGTGGTGGCATCTAATTTGGAGGTTAAATAAAACCATATGTCAAGGAGTTAATATAAAATAATAATTAAAAAAAATTCGAAAATTTTCACGGTGATTTTCGTAAGAATACCTGTTTGGAAACGACCTTACCGAACACACTGTATGTGAATCATTCTGCACCATATCCATAAATACTAGATTAGGAGAGAAAAAGATACCAAATATTTTGAAATACAATTTAATCTCTCCCCTTCTTCCTCCCAAACAAGGACCTATAATCACTTTTGAAAGGAGAAGGGACGGTCGTGGAGAGTATTCCGTTTCTTCGCTGAAAAGCCATCGATCTTTAAAAATCTGGATCAAGAGGAAGAGCAATGGGGAGAAGAGTAAAGCCCTCAGCACATGGAAGAATTTCCTGTCAAAGAACGCTAATTTTCGCTTTCCGAAACTGGTTTTCACCGCCGAAATAAGTCTTGTAATCTCTAAAGGTTATATCAGACAGGCCGGTTGTATCAGATGCGGGAAATCGTGGACTGTATTCAATCAGCTTAAATATGTACACGATAGTGACGAAAAACTGTCAGCAGAGAAACTTCAGTCCAATCAGGAGTTACTTTGACGGCGACGTAGTTCGCCTTCCACGATAGCGAAATCTTGTCTGAACGGTTGTCTGAATGCATCACGTGCTACAAACTTTTGGCGAGTGGCAATTCCCTAGTGTGCACGAAAAATGCTGACGCAACGCTGCCCGTCTGATATAGCCTTAACGGAAATTCTTCCTTGTGCCATGGGCTTAAGAGAGGAACAACGGAAAAAATAAAGTAACAAGAAGTTTTTTATAATTTAAGTATTCAGTCAATGAATCAAAGCTGAGTGCTATCAGCATTAATGCGATCAATAAATTTTACTTAAAATCTATCAAAAATTAATAATATCTCTATTTTTCTTAAAATTAATTATATGAAATTTTAGATACAAAAAATAGGTTTTAATCTGATGCTAAACTGTAAGATATTCTGTAGAATTTTGAAATAATTGCTAATATGTATAAAACGGATTTTTTTTTTAATTAGGTCTTTTTTGCGGACTGTGGCATAGCTGCTTCTTTTAAAAAATCCGGTTTTTAATAAGTTGTCCCTCTACTTTCTTGCATATTTTCAAATAAAAATGCTACATTTAATTCATGTTAAAAATAATTTTTCACAACGCGAATAAAAATTATATTTCCCCATGTGTTATAATGAAAGCATGGAAATCAATTTAAAATTATCTTTCCTACTGTTGTTTCTTGTTTCACCATTCTGTATCAGTTTTAGTTCGCGTCGACGTTACCTTTCAGTTTTTAAATTAAGACATAATCAAACATGACTTGTAATTTGTTAAAATATAAACGCAATTTTGACCTCCTTAAATTAAAAGCCTCTGGAGATGAAATTAAGTTTATTCAAACATTATTAGGAAAATAATTAATTTTTCAGCGATGTTTGCAAAATAAATTAATGATTTGATACCGATATTTTAAACTTATCTGCAAGAATTTCACTGCGTGAACCAGTAATTAAAGAAAATTGACCAGCGATTTTATCTGCTAGCTGCAAGCAATAAAAGTGTCAAGCACTGATTTATTTTGCTTTCTTAATGAACTGTTTTTTAAAAATAAATATAATGGGTTCTTAAATTCAGATCCCGACAGACCCAATACCACAGAAAATCCATCTTATACGCGAGCCCAGTGCATGGTAATTTTCCGCTGGTGTACTGTTGACATTTAGAAGAGGGTTGTCGGCTTAGGTGTATTCCTTGTCATCTGACGATGGTTCAAAATGACCAAGGGCCTTCTAAAAATAGCCCTGGTATCATTTAAAAACGGGACGATAATTTATTCAATTCTCTGCAAGTAATGCGGAATTTTAATACAACCAAAATTAAGTGCATAACGGAACATAAAATTAAATAGGTAATCTCACATTTTATAATCCTTACAGTCTCGAGTTCATTTTCTATCTTATCCGCTTCATTAATATCTCGTATACGAAGTCTACAAATTTTAGACATCGCGGAAATTCTATCTGTATGTGTACACAGCAATTCAAAAAATTAAATAGCTAGTTAAAATAATTAGTACACAATTATTCAACATAATTGTAAATCTGTATCAAATTTTGGACTCGATTTATGAATGGATTGTTCATGTGCAGTTTTACATATTCGAGTGCATGTGAACGCGATAACTTTTTAACTTACATAGCTAGATTAAAAAACTTCAGCACACAATTTTATGAACAGAATTGTAGATCTGTATCAAATTTTGGCCACGATTTATGAATGGGTTGTTCATTTGCCGGTTTACATATTCGAGTGCATGTGAACGCGATAACATAAAAACTATCGGAAATAGCTTAGCGGAAAAGGCTAAGATAAGTGAAATTTGTTACTTGGTTTTCTAGCAATAACTGTAGATCTGCATCAAAATTTGGTTTCAATAGGTTGAGAAAAATCTCCAAAATGCATACTCGGTTTCCTTCATGATATTACGACGCAGAAAACGTGCCATATTGTGCCACGATATGCAAAAATCGAATGACGGGGGTGGGCCACTCCGGCTAGTTTTGTCGCCCTTTCAACTTGCCGCTGTCTCCGAGGGCAATAAAATTCGGAATTAGTCGTGTCGGTTCTGGCTTTGAAGTATGTCAGCAATTTCTATGGGGGGAGCTTGATGCATTTGTTAGAGGGTGTGCGAGAAATCTAGGGCAGACCACTTCCGCTCGTATTTGATTAGGATTCATTTTTCAGTTGAAGACAAATCATACCTTATTTCAAGCTACAAATCGCATATCTTGATTTGTGACTTTCGGATTCTTAGAAAGGCTATTGAAGTCACATGGAAGATTCTTTTGGTATACCCAAAGGGTATCTGCGAATGCCAACCATACTTTGAGAAATTACGAGAAGGATAATTCCATCTTACTGACCAGCCTAAATGTGGGCTGCCGAAGCGAATTGTAGAGGATTAATTTATCAAATTCCAGTATCACCGGTATGGAAGATAACAAATAGGCGTCTCTGTGTTCATACAACAGTAAAGGAACATATGGAACGAAATATGTAAATGCTGTTGTGTTGGTTTGTGAATATCACGTGACTCTTCAGTTCAAAATCTTTAGCACCGAGTATCACTTTGCAGCCCATTGCTCTCAGCTGACGAATTGTTGTTATAAGACTAATATTGTACAACGGATTCTTTATGGTGATGCGAGACGAGAAAGTCATTAATTCATCCCAAAATAGAAGCCTATTCCCTCAGTAAAGCCAGGATTGCATCAAATGTAAGTTTTTCTCTTTGAAGGAAGGATGTTCTTCAGCCTAGTACTACTGCAAACGTGATGGTAATTCTTCGATTGAGAAATTACTAACTTAACAGGCAGCCCAGATATAGTACTATCAGATCTGTTCAAATCTATGGAGTTTATCATGGCAAAAATGTCCGTAGTAAATAGAATTTAAAAATTACAACAATGTTTTGTCTCAAAGAATCAAGAGAATCCTTCAAATCATGATTCAATATGCTGCCTGAAAGATACATTTATTAAAGCAAACAATGGATACTTTATAAATGTTTGCTTTTCTTTGCTAAATTTGGCTATCTCATTGCTGTATAGTTTTCCAATCAGCCTGATAGCTAAACTAAACGAGAATCAGTTCAAAAACTTTAATTATTTTAGTTTATATCTTTTTAAGTATAATTTAAAGATTTTACTTTTACATTTCAGCAACAAAATCAAAATATTTTTAATTTAATCTCTTCTCATTCTTGCTCATTAATCATAAATTCTGTATTTTGTTGTCAAGTTTTTTTTATTAAAAAATTAATCTAAGACCGTTAATATTTTTCTTTTAATTTTAACATTGCAGACGAGCGCATTGATTTGCTCGACTCTGTTACGGTAGGTAACTTAAAAAAAAAAAAAAACGGATAGCTTTCAAGGGAATATCTAGTGGAATGATTCCTTTCTGAACTCCTGCATGCGAGGAGAGAAAATCTGAAATAAATCTGATTTTAAAATGAAAAGGTTTTTCCTGTTGCTTAAGCCATACGAAGCTCATTATCTATCGGTAATATTTACTGCTCTCTGTCATTGAATGATTAAATTTTGTGAAAAAACGAGGAAACTTAATAGCATTTATTACCAGAAAAGTTAATCTCGATCTAAGAGCCTTTGTTTTTATCTGCTCTTAATTTTATAGTATTATCCTTAATCCATGAAAAGGAACAACAGCCAAGAGTAAGCCATGCCTAGAAAAAAAATCTTGGTTTCACGGATTATTACATTCTCCAAGCGGCGCACTTTTTTTTAACTTAAAGTTTCGGAGGAGGCTTTTCATTGTGATGTTTCTTATGCAAACATTACTTGGGGTTAATTGGAATGACTAATTGGAATGAAAACGGTTAATTGTAATGATGGGATTATTAATGGAGCTAATTGGAATGAAAACAAGCATTTTCGGTTTTATTAAGATTTCTTACCTTCAAAACATCACAAAATTTTTAAGTAATATTAAACCCTTTTCGCCTGAAACAGTATTTGATATAAAAGGAAATTTATATCAAATATCTAGGCCGCAAACCCCGTTTCACAGAAACAGAACTTTTGGCCTGAATTGATTATTCCTTAAGCATCCCCTTCTGCAAAAAGTGGGTTATTTTATGATACGCCAACCCTACGATTTTATTGCTTCCAGTTTCTGTTTATATCCTCTTCGTTGAAACTTTTGTCATTTTTATAAAGCGCAGTTTCCAAGGTTTTTTCCTTGCTAATAATATGAGAGTCCAGAAATAACACAATATTTCATAACGCAATTTCGAGGGTAATATATTTCTCTATCTCTACTAAAAAGGAATGCGAATGCTTGTTTTACGGCTACTGATACCGTGCTTGTGTGTGACTCTACTGTGGTATCTGTAGGAGCTAGAACAACCGCTTTGTTAGTAATATGAGAGCCCAGAAATAACACAATATTTCATAACGCAATTTCGAGGGTAATATATTTCTCTATCTCTACTAAAAAGGAATGCGAATGCTTGTTTTACGGCTACTGATACCGTGCTTGTGTGTGACTCTACTGTGGTATCTGTAGGAGCTAGAACAACCGCTTTGTTAGTAATATGAGAGACCAGAAATAACACAATATTTCATAAAACAATTTCGAGGGTAATATATTTCTCTATCTCTACTAAAAACGAATGCTTACTTTCGGGCTACTGGGCTTATCCATTTGAAAACACAATTATGAACAAAGCTTGTTAGTTTAGTCACATACAATTAAGAGATATAGAAATTTTTTTTTTTTTTATCAACAAAGGATGGAAATATTTTTTGATCGAAGGCAAGAGTATTCCATTATTCAAGTAATTCGAAAATTTGATCTGTTAATCCCTTTTATCCCGAAGGTATTTTAAAGTTTCACTTCAACCACGCTTATGTCTTCGTAGTATGACCTTTTCCCTTGACTCAATTCGCAAAAGCGCGATGAATGCAGTTCCAAACGCAAACGGTAGATAGCAGCAAAAGGCGGGAATTAAAAACAACTAATTATTAATTTAAGTAATTAAGTTATTTTAGTTAATTAAGAAAGTTTTTTCTCTTTTCTTGAGTTGTTTTGCCCCAAAACTTAACTAATGGTTCAAGAATAAAATTCTAAATTTGATGGTAGATTAATTCTGGATACAAAAGGTTAAAAAAGTGCATGTAATCCTAGGGCTCAGTTATTATTACCGTAATTCAGATAACACCATAATCCATGCATCCTCCTAAAAAAATCTGTTGCCAGAGGAACATTATTTTGTATTAAAATTCCTCCCTAATTGGATATAAATTTCCAAAACTTTAATTAAAGCTTAAATTGAGTTCTACTGAAAGTCAAAATAAAGCTAGAAATATACATTTTAATTTAAAATAATTCTTTAAATAAATGCAGTTTTTTCAATGAGTTGTGAGTTCAAATTAATTTAAAATGAATTAGCGCAAATTAATTTAAAATGAATTAGCACAAATTCATTTAAAATGTTTATTGAGGTATATGCAGTTTATTTTTAACTGTTGTACCATGTTGTTTTTCATAGAACGAGAACTTCGTCCAATTAGAAAAAACAAAATAAATCAAGGCAGTTACTTTAAAAATAAATTATATTGATTTAATTCCTAATAAGATATTCCTTATTAATTAGCAGCATTGAGTTATATCATACATTCAAATACTTCGATTCTCGGAATTTTAGATGTGGTTCCATACTATCGGAAGGATTTTTTTAAATTTCAGCAGAGAGGCCCCAAATTGCCTTTAATCCGATTTTAATGAGATGTTTTCAAAATTCTAATTAATTTCAGCCATACGGCACAGCACTGTAAACCATTTCGGTATTTTTGATGTAGATATTGATTAAAGGACTTCGGTGAAAGTTAAAATTATCCAGTTTGAAGGAAATACGATATATCTGACTGATTGTACTAAGAAAGAGAAGATGCGATGTTTAAGATATGATACGCATCAGTGGTGAGTGTGCCAGCATACTCTGACCTGGCTGGTGTTGATGGGGGAGAAGAGACAGAATAGCTCTTATGATAGGGTGGATAATTAGGGAATCGCTTCACAATAAAATATCTTTTTGCGTTTAAAATGCATCATTATTTTATATAGATACATAAATCATGAAATGCTAATAATGAAACAAGGAATATTTTGCAGTTCTTTATTTATATTTTATTTTGAATCAAACTTTAACATAATGCATGCTGTAGTTCAGAACATGAATGGACGAGTTTTCTGTTTTGCTTGTTTACGTTTAAGTGCCTGTACTACGTAATTCCGGTGTAATGCTAAGTCAATGGAATCTTCAAAGCGGAAGTCCAACATACAAGCAGATGCAGTCAAAGTTTTTAATGTAAGTAAACAAACCAGAAAACTCGTCAGTACAATGATGAAGATGAAAAATAATGTTTTAAAAATTTATCTTAATTTTAAGTTATTCTACAATTAAATATTTTTCATAAAATCATGACTTGAATAAGTAATATAGAAAATATCTTGGATTTTCAGAATCAAAATTGAAATGTAGGTAAATGTCGGTAACCTTGATTTTTATACTTGTTTACCGCCACCACTTGCCTTACTTTTATTAATTTGAAACGACAATCCCATTTCTAAAGGTATGGAGTAGACTAAAGTCGCCCAGTTTTAAGGGAGATGTCTTACAACATTTTCTTATTTATTTCTTATAAGAAAAAAGAAATTGGGAGTGTCAGAACGGCGGTGTTCCGGTTCCACTGAGCCCCTGATATGCAAGCATAGGGGGGAGTGGGGTAAAACCGGATACCCTTGATTCTGGCAATATTAGTTCTTCTTTCTAGCTGACAGATGCTGAATTAAACTGTACTAGTCAAGAAAAAGGAACAGTCATAGTGGCGCGTTGTAGCTGATGAATTCACTACTTCTGTGAAGGTTTATTTGTTTCAAGACGTCAACTCTCTAATGTTCGTTTGATTTTAAACTATCCTTACTTAAAAATCATTACACTTTTAAAAACCATTTTTAGTCCAGCTTATTATAAGTTTACTAAGGTTTTACACCCTATCAAACAATAAGGATTTATTCCAATAATTGCGATGTTCTATTTCGTTATCTATAATCTCTGCACTAGAAGTAAAACCGGGTATTCCAAGAGGCGTAAGACCGGGACAGTCAGTAATGAAGATTCTTCCGCTGAAGACTATAAAAACACATCAGACGTTGATTGTTTATTTTAATGATGTATTTTCTAATTTAAACAAATAAGAACGGTTAATTTAATGTAAAAACTATCTTAGCTGTGCTCATGAAAGCTGAATGACCCCACTATTGAGGTAAAACCAGGTAGTTTGACTTTTTTTTATATAAAAATCATTTATGAAAAAAGTAACGAAACTGTGATTGGAAAGATTTATTGCACTCCGATATAAAGCTCTCTGTCGAATATTTTAGCTCCAGCAGGCCTTCGAACTTTAGCTACCCGGTTTTACCCCACTTTCCCCTATTTAGAGAAGCTTTGATACACGCTTACAAAAACAAACGCATACAACCATCCAAACATGTTAAAGGTGCATTGGATAATAAGATTTCGGCAGTGACCGAGGTGGATGTTTTATAAAAAAGAAAAAAAGAGAGGAAACACATACACAAGAGGAAGAATATTTGTATTCACTAGACTGAAAAAAATATGACTTTATTTTACTGTGAAATAAACGAATGCTAAACTAGAACAATCATGTATGACAATCCTTCTCATTCTCAGATGTCTGAATTCGAAAGTGACAAGAGAATATTCGCTTAGAGAGAATTTATTAACCGAATTCATTATTAGTTGCTCCTTACTT
>BGPR01036375.1:5394-15567 GCA_013235015.1 Araneus ventricosus
AAATACCTAAATTAATATAAATATCTAAAAGTAGTGATCTAATATATGTGAATCTGAAAGTAGAACACTAATAAAAGGGTGTTTTAAAACTAATTTTATTAAGATATTAATAAAAAATTATTAATAAATTTATTAAGATTACTTATTTATGAAACTTTTTTGATAAAAACTTACCAACCTCCTGTTGGGATTTCATTAAACGAGAATGTGTATAACGGCAATCGATTACAGTAATGAGGATCGCAATGGGGATAGATCACAAAAGTGGACTGATTAATGTTTATCAACGGATTCTGAAACTAGCACTTTTGGACGATTTTGCACCGGAAAGAGGTGTCAGGCATTGAGTCATACGGGCGCATTTAAGGAGTTCTTTGTTAGATCACGCTCAGTAAAATGTTAACATTTCCCCTTTCATTCTTCACTTTTCTCCTATTTTAATGAAAACAACTCCGCCCGGCGCATGCGCAAAAGTGCGGAGGGTTTCGGAATCCGTTGCTAAACAATAACTTTCTATCCATCTTTCTAAATTGTTTCCTCTTTGTTTTACGCGGTTGCATATTTCAATCTACTATGTCGAAATACACACATAAAACGAAAACAGATTTGTAATGCCCAACTGCCAGTTATAAGCACTGTAACATTCATAATAACACTATTTTACATTAATCTAGAATTGAAAAATTCTAATTTAAAAAATAGTTTCGGGAAGTGTACCGTTAATCACTTTACTTTCTGTGATGAATTTTCGCTGCCATTTGAGTCTTCTATCGTATTCACAGATACTCCCATGATTTATTTTGTTGCTTTATTTCTTACAATTTCCTGAATTTGAATCTGCTGCGAATGAATAATTTTTGATTACACAAATATTCACTGCTTTTTTACTGTGTATAATTTACCGTGATGCTTATAATTTGTGCTTAATATTGTGATATCAACGACGCGACAAAGGATAAACAAAGTTGCTTCGTTGAACCATTCTCTGCCATTAATCAGATAAATATTGTTCATGAATATTTTTTTAATAAAATATTTCTTCTGGTATCTTATGTAGCGACGCCTCAGCTACGTAAATGCTGAGATAAAATCAAAGAAATAAGAATTCCCAACTTCTTAGAAAAACAAAGAGTTATCATCTTTCTTCCGTAGAACAGGTCATCATGCATGAACTTGCAAATGAGGAACAGAGATAAAACATTATTATTAACATTGTAGAATTGTATATTCTACTTATAAATTTTATCGTACAAGAGCCAACTCCGTATGCCATATGGTACTGAATAATTATCTGTTAGTAAAAAAAATTCAGCTCAAAACTGAAAGTGTACTCTGTGGTACTATGTTATACGAGACTATGTTATAAGAATTGAATATAATTTGAAAATACATAACACAATACTAACAATGCGAAATGTTCATTTTCAGTAGAAAATAGAATAAAAGCAGTAGAAGATCAAACGTTAGAAATCAATGATATACTTTTTTATTAGTGAATTTTAACCATTAATTTCATTAATATTTAATTAAGATTATAATTTACATTTAAATGTCCTTTGTTAAAAACCTAGAATTGTGCCCCGAATTTTATTTCAGGCGTTCACCAAGACAAAGCATTTTCCTTCATAATTTCCCTTACAATTTCCGCAGAAAAATGATTATATAAAATTGTAGTATATGTTTCAAATGCAAGAATTTTATGTGATATTTAATTTAAATTTCCTTACTCTGCGTGTATTTTCTTATGTTTAATTTTCTCAGAATTAATAACATGTAATACACGGAAAACCCGAAGCAAATTCAAAGTAATTGCAAAGTAAAGATACAAGAATTATGGCCCAATTATATTCTAAATAGAATAAAAACGCAGAATGTTTAAGTGGTAAATTGCTTCTGAATCATGATTGAGAGTAAATATTAACCGTTTTAAGAAAACTAGCCACGTTTCGGTATTCGAAAATGTTCAAATGAACTAAGAACGTTCCCTGCTTAATTTTTACCTCAATTAAACGACGCTCGAGGGTACAGGTAAAATAGGGAGCATTAAATAAATTCATGTCTCATCAGTACTTGAAATTGATATCAGAATGAGGATAATTATTTTTCTTCCGTAGAATGTAAATATTAATATTTGCAATTAAGATCGGCGAACATCTTGCGTAATGTTTTTTAATGCGGAGGAAGTGTTTAAACGAAATAAATAACTTTGTCAAAGAGTACCGCAATCGTTAATGAGATGGTGATTTTACCCTCGATCCCAATGCTTTAGAAAAATAAGACATTGGAAGTTACACGTCTAATAAGAGTGAGAAACGAACTAATTATTTGAAATTTCCAGGAAAATTTCAGGACTTCGTGTTTTTATTGATTCAGTAGTATAACACTGTATAAACATTTGTTTAGCAAATTTCTGGATTTTGAGAGTGGTGCGTTTGATTGCTTTGATGCTTTGGAATACCTCCCATGATATTTTGGAATCGTAATAATTTCTTTGAAGTTGTTTATCATTCCGGATCAAATATTTGTACATAAATGTCATTAATTTTTTACTCTAAATCATTATGTATATTCAACACAAAATATTTCTCATATAATAAAAATTAATGATGCTGAAAATTCAAACATTATATTATCGTTGGAAATCAAAACCAATTAATTTTAAATTAGCTCCCAGCTTTCACAACTAACATATTGATGAGTCCAATTTGCATAAATAAGGTATGAAAAAGTATTATTAAAAGCTTGGCTTTATATGCAAAGAGGCGGTGTTTCCTGTAATAAGTTAAAATGCCAAAAAAAAT
Source organism: Araneus ventricosus (assembly GCA_013235015.1). Taxonomy (NCBI): domain Eukaryota; kingdom Metazoa; phylum Arthropoda; class Arachnida; order Araneae; family Araneidae; genus Araneus; species Araneus ventricosus. The sequence continues at coordinate 8,196 of BGPR01036375.1, forward strand.
TAAAATAATTTTAATATTTCTATCTTTACACATTTGTCTTTCGTCAATGTTACATTCCAAAATTCATTACAGCTCTGTTTAACGCCAGAAAAATAATTTTAACATAATAGTTTTTTATTTCTTTAAGAACAAAGATTTGTTTGTAACTTCATGAGAACAGCATTAGAATTTCAAAATTTTCAAAACAATCATCACAATTTCAAAACGATTGGTTGTTATATTTGACTCAATGTGCATGATAAAAAATATGTGCCTAAAATTTACAGAAAATTAACTTAAAATATAAAAAATAACAAACAAAAGAGCATCATTTACATTTGTAGAACGTCTTTGCTTTGTACATATGGAATATAAAATAATTTACTGCTTCCTGTTCGTATCAATATTTTTTTTCTCTTTTTATTCAAATATGAAAATATTCAGAATGATTACACTACTATTCTTTATCACTAATTTCTATTACAGGCGACTGAAACAAAATTAAAACTGAAATTTTGCAAATATTTTTGTTGATTTGTATTCATTAAAATTGACTCTTCCATTAGACACATTATGCATACTATAAATCAATCAAAAAGAAACATTTTCTTTCTCTAGATTTATTTCTGAACCTAAATTAGCTATAAATACCTTTTTTAATTGATATAATGTTAAATATGAAGTAGGATTTCAAACTTTTTGAAATTCCGAAACTCAAATTAATTTTGAAATCATTAAATATTGATTATTTAAAAATAATAATATTAACTGCGCAAAAATATAATAATTCAAATATTTTCAATTTTGAGAAAAATATTACGTAAAAAAATTATCCACATTGAATAAAGCAGTTGTTATCAATTTAAAAATTGAGGAAAATTTCTGTATCTCATAGAAATTAAAACTACATTAATTTTTCTGCTTAATTTTTACGATGTGAGAAATATCATTTATAGAAGTGGAGAATAGTTGATTAGGAAAAGAAATGTGTTCTTTCAAAATAATTTATTCTTGGCGAAAGAAAAATTTTGGTTGTTAACATAGAGTTGTCTCTCTCTTTTTCAAATGTTATGAATCGTAAACGGAAATTTCTGAAAAGAAGAAAAAAATTATATTTGAAATAATATCAGTAACTATTCTATTCATTTAGAGAATTTGATTATAATGAAGGGTATTACTATTGAAAAAATTAAATATCATTTATAGAACGGAAAATTTGCTTGAAAGTTGTAGTATTGACCTGATTGGAGAGACTCTATTGTTAAGAAAATACAAGGGCAAGTCAGTAAGAAGATTACAAACCTATTTCAGAGTTCTTGAGTTAATAGTAAATTGCTTCCAAATATATCAAAGGTGTCAGTCCAATCTAACTGTATGATGTCTATTTGAAATTAATGTGATAAAAAACCTGCATATGTGCAGAAGCATTTGAAAATGCCAACTGTGATGGAGGAGTATACACTAGAACATCAGAGTGCTCTGTGTTTTCTGTGGGCGAAAGGACTTCCGTCAAAGGATATTGATAATGAAATGCTTCCTGTTTACATTGAAAATTATTTACTCCATCAAGCTATCTACAATTTGGACGAAACAATTTCTAAAGAGTGCTCAAAACTTGTTACTTTCTCGTATACGAAGTATACAAAGAGAAGTATTGTAATCGTCAAAAAATTCGAACTCGAGATTTTGACGAATCTTCACGTTTTAGACCTCCCTAAGTCCGAAAAACACAATTTTGGAATTATGTCTGTGTGTCTGTCTGTGAACACGATAACTCGAAAAGTATTAGAGCTACGGAGATGAAATTTCATAAGTGGTCTTTAAACATAATTTGTAGGTTTCTATCAAATTTTGGACAAAAAAAATCCGTCCACGGTAAGTCTGTCTGTCCGCGGTCATGCGAACGCTATAACTCAAAAACTTGAATAGCTAGATGGAAAAAATTTTGAACACAGTTTTATCGTCATAAATGTAGGTCCGTATAAAATTTTGTTCCATATCCGTCAAAGAGTTGACTGTCTTTCGGTCTGTATAATTTACTTTTGAAGAGAATCCGTTATCTCCCCGCGCATGCGTACTCGAAGCAATCTTCTGTGCCCGTGAAAGGAACGGAGTAGCGAATTACGTCAGTTTGTCCTTGAGCCTGTAAGGGCGGAAAATCGTTACGCATCTCTTTGAATTTGATTCTTTACCTAGATATTTTTCAATCGCTATATTGAAAAACCTTCTGATAGTCATTGGATTCTGGGTAACAATAGGTTCGAATTTTTTTAGCCACGCGGGGGAAGGGGAAACGGCACCTTTTTGGGGAAGTATACGAGAAAGTTTAGGGGAGAACACTCCCGCTGGTCAACTTTTTGAGATTGCGACAGAAGAAACAGGCGGAAGGTTGATGAAATGATTCAAGTTGACAGACCAGTACCAACAGATAGATAGCTACTATAATATGGTGTTCACATGGTTTAGCCAACAATATGATGCATGATCGCTTGCATTTTTGAAAGGAGTTTCGCGACTGATGCAGATGTTGAGTGGGAGGTACATGAGTGACTTATACAGCAGTCAATAGGCTTTTTTACAGGCTTTTATATATTGGAAAACTCATTAAGAGATAGGATAAATGTATCCACTTAAATGGCGATTATATAGAGAAATAAATAGGTTTTTAAAGAAATATCTCGGTTTCTATTTTTTGTTCGCTTTTGTAACCTATTCACTTACTGACTTGCCCTCACATTATCACAAAAATGTGAAAATTTGTCACAAAATGAAATATTAACATTCATAGAACATTTTTTTACTTAATATATATTTATATGTCAAAACATTTATAGCAGATCTGTAGGTATATTTGTAATACATGATTTTTTTATGCAGATTTGTAGGTAATAGCTTTGATTGATAGTAAAACTGATAGATCGTATGGAAAGAAAAGGACTTAATCAAGCATTTTTTTCGATTCTGCTCATTTATCAACAAATATTGCTTATCTGTGAAAAAGAAAACTTACCATTTGAAAGTTGATCGATTAGTAAGTTCATTTCATTTTGATGAAATAATAAAAGTTATTATCTCGTTTTGCGTAATTTTTTGGTTATTATTTGATTGATTAATCTAAATTAAGGAAAAAAATAATTGGTTCATTAATTATCTGAAGTTAATTGGCGTTGGCAAGTAATATTCAGCTGAGTTAAAAAATGAAAAAAAAAATCTTCTCATATATGATATCTAAATTAAATAAAAGGATAATGTAAAAGTTTAACAAAAAAATTAATTTGATTTTAATATCTAGTTAATGATAGGAAGATTACGTTTCATTAAATAATAAGCGCACACTGATTATTATCAGAATTTTTAGTTTAAGAGTTCCAATAGAAATTAAAAGATTTTACTCTCCATAAATAAATACTGAATTGACGTTTTTAAAATTTAGAATAGATATCTGTTTTTCAATTTCCAATGTCAGAACAAATTAATTGTACCTTTAACTAAATCACACACCTATTTTACTACCCTCAATATAAAACACAGATTTCAAAACACTTAAATCTTATCTATTCTGCGGTATTTCACATCTTATTGTTAAGCATCTGTACGTAGAATTTTCATTTCTGTCAATAATTATAACTGATATTATTGAAAAATGTTTCAATGTTTGAAAATGTATGATAAAAATTGTATTCCAAACAAATTTATTCATAGCATTTGGAAGGTTTCGGTGGATTAAGGATACTCTAACAAAAGTAAGAATTTAATGGCGACAGTTTCCTCGACTACGTTTTAATTTCAAAGTAATTAACTAATAAAGTAATTAAGTACTTCTTTTATTCCTATTTTCTTCCCGTTTGGTTTGGTAAAACAGCAATCTAATTTTCACATTTGTTTAAACATTTTATTAAATACGTTTTTGTATGAAACTATATTATATTATAATATTCAGTGTGATCTTGCATTTATTTATTATGCTTTGAAAGAATACTTTTCGATAAAGTCAAAGCAAAGTGAATCGGAAATGTATTATTTTCTTTGCTGAGTTGAAGAGGCTTTCAGATCTTTCGAACACACTTTTTTCCCGAGAAGCAAGCAGCATGTTTTCAAAAGGATGGTTTGGATTCATATTTAAAGAACTTATCGACCGATGTCCCTGTTTCAACTCGACTGTTCAGAATTTCGTCTGTCTGTAAATTCGTTTGTTACGCAGTCAAGACCAAGCTCCCTGTTGGATTTTCTTCAAATTTGGTATGAAGGTTCCTGGAGGTCATGAAAAACCAACGTAAATATGAAATTTCTTTATTCCAACTCGAGAATGTGGTCATTTTAATGGTTTCAATATTTTGAAGAGTCAATGAAAAGTTTGGCACCATTAAAACACTTTAATCATTTTGATAAAAGCGAGACATTTAATCGTATTTTGGCTGCCACTTTTCAAATCAGTCGTAGAATCATTCGATAGGGTGTATAAAAATGCTCCTGAGTGATGTGCCAGATGTGGTTTCATTCTTTTAGCATTCTCCTATCTTTTAATATTGATTCTCAGCTAGAAATTATGAGATCCGTTTCAAAAAGTCTTCATATAGCGAGACGTTAAACTTACAAATGATCGAAAACAATCATTTAAACAGATGTTTCTTTTCATGTAATTAATTTTTATAGCATGGATACCTAAAAATATAGCTTTCGTATAGCATGGGCTCATACGAAACACCTGGGGTAGAAGTCTGTTTACATCTAATATACGGAAGTAAGTTGCCCACCATGTATGACTATCATAAGAACTTGGCCTGCATTTGTGATTCTCTTTGAGTAAAACCAGGAAAGTTCTCATTAGCCATTTCATCTGCAGCTGTCGATTCGTTGCGAAAGCATGCATCTGTCTAAATGATTCTGAATCATACTGATTAAGAGCACAGCCAGAGGATCGAACCCAAACACCCGCAAAATTCTTCATGACTAATGAATAACATTAATCGCGTGATGTAAAAGTTTCAAATGGAAAAATGACATCATAGCTGATTAATGAATAATATTAATGACTATCAGTACGCGCATCTCGTTGCACGTGGAATCAGAACTTCAACAAAAAGGAAAAAAACGCCCACAATGACATGAAAAAGTTATGAAAACAAAATCAAAACAAAAGATACACATTATGGATTTTCTCGCCTATTTTTCTTCGCGTTAATGACATTTTAACAGTAGGAAAACAATACAGAGTACTTTAATCCGAAACAAAATTAAAAAATTCGAAAATAATAATCGAAGTCATTCAGTTGAAGGTTATGACGTAAATACTGCGCTCTCATACTGTCAGCCAATGAAATTGGAACAATGCATGTTGGGAAGGCTCCGCAGAAATTTCCGTGGAAGAATGCTCGCTAGAGAAAAATTTCTTTGAACTGACCAGGTAAAAATTGATTTAAAAAACGGAAAAAGATATTTTAACCGTTCTTTTCTTAAATTCGACATAAACGTTCCAATCATAAGCTGAAAAAAATTGAAAATGATAGCGTTATTAGAACGTCGGATGCGAGAATTTTATTAAATCCGAATGGAAAATTACCATAAAAGTGACAAATTTTCAAAAATTCAGTACATTACGTTATACGTATGAAACAAACTTCATCAGAACGGAAATCGTTTGCTCTTTCCTATGGTGTATCTATTTTTTTCGTACAATTATCCAAAACAATTCTACTGAGAAATTAGTGCAAAAAATCACCCAAAACAACACAAAATATTAAATAAAAGATTTTATAAGTAAAATTTTAAAATTTGGGCTTTGAGATGCATTGAGTCACCATTACGACTCCCTGTGTACAAAATTTGATAGCTGTAAGTGCGGTAGAATCGTCTCGACATCGCACACACGCACACACACAAACATTGTCTTTTATAAGTCTAGAAGTGATGTAGAAGTTTCAAGTCGAAACATGATATCAACTTCGACTGCTTTAACGCCTTATCATAAAATTAAAACAAGATAAGCAATTTTTTGTACAACATGCCGTTTCCTACTTGCAAGGTATCATATCAGATAGAAAAAGATATTTTTAATTAGTCATCGAACTTAACTGATCGAAAAAATAATTTTATTTTATTCGGTTGTGTAAGATTTTCAAATAATGAAATTATCTCATTAGGATAAGGATTACTATTTTAGTTACATGGAAAGATGTATTTTTGTTTGGAATAAAGTAACATTTATCCTGATATGAAATTCTGAAGGAAATTCTCTGTGAAAATCTGTATGAGCATGATAATGTCCAACTCCATAGAGATTATCAAACTAAGGAGTTTTTGAAACGTTTAGAAAACGCTGTCAATGCTTCTGTCTCGATGCAAGTGACAGATGCTTGTAACAAACGCAATATGCGAAGCAGATGCTTCGATTGAAATGTAAGAAACAAACCCAAAGTGGTTCAGATAAAGAAATTTTCCTGAAAAATGGTCCAGAAGAAGACAGCCTATACTAATGATGCTCTTCTGGGGAATGTGTGACTGTTCCAGAAACAGTTGATTCCATTCTTATATTATTTTTCTATGTTAATCTTTTTACTTTACCTGGATTTGTTAATCTTATATTGTCTGCCATATTAATCTATTAATGAAAATTAATTTTGTAATTGCTGACGAAACAGTTAAATCTATTCGTGTAAAGACATTGATTTTACTATCCAAAAGCAAAAACCAATTAAACTTGAGATTACTAGATGAGTCTAAAATAAAATGGATCAAATTATAGCTTTTAAATATGAAATATTTCCAAAGGTAAGTAACTGGCAATTACTTCCTGCTAAGTGATTGCATGCTTTATACATGGCATATTTCAATTTTATCTTATATTGAACTGGCTAAGGAGCGTAACCAAAAAATTCGCCATCGAATAGAAAAACTTATTAAAGAGAGATGCAAAATTTTGAATTATTCTGCCATATAGCTCCCTCAGTGAACATGATAAAATATTTTTATTCAATTATAGATGGGATTATTCGATTTTTATGATCGAGAAAAGGGGAGAAACAAAAGAAATAAAACTTCTTCCATAGAATTAAAAGTCTTATCTTCCAAATTGAAGAGTTATTTTCTTTGCAAATGAACGGAAATAGAATTTCCTTCCCCCCTGCTTGATCTTTTCTTTCCTCTTCTTCTTTCACATTCTACCGATCCTGTTCCTTCTTTCCATGACAGTTTTTCGAATCCCTAATTCTCCGCCGTTATCTCCAACTATTTTTGTCATGTTTCTCTTCGGTGCCAAGAGTTTTTGATGTTTCAATTTGCATGAATTTGCATAATAATGGCTTGATCGCCGCAATTTGTGGGGTAAAAATGTGAAAAAAAGAGAGTAACGAAAGAATTGAGAGACTCATTTTAATTACAGCTCATGGGAAGTAAA
>BGPR01036376.1:0-15566 GCA_013235015.1 Araneus ventricosus
CAGGCTACGTATTGCTATGTTTCGCAACACTCAGAGAAAAAAAAAACATAGGCAAAATAAACAAAAAAAAAAAAAATGCCAAAGAAAATATATAATTAATTTCAAATCCTTTATAATTCAATGAAAAAAAAATTCCACCGGAAAACAAACTAATTTATAACTCCGTATTTGATATTAAATCACCATAAAAGCAGGCGGTAGTGGATGCTAACTTGTAGACAGATAAAGATAAGTTTAAAAATCTCGTAAGCTATCTGAATCTTCTTGGAAATATAGCCGCATCCCGTTCTTTCCACATCTGGAGTGTATTATACTATAGATTCTCATCTCAAGAAGTATCATCTAATTTAACTACCAAAAGGAACGCGATTCTTGTTCATATAGTCCAGTCAACGAAGGTCCAAAATGGGGCATGAAAACATACACCTTACAGGTTTTGAAAAATTGGTACACATACCCGTGAGGGGGCTTACTATGAACATAAAAGTCCCTATTCCTGGAGGGTGAGTTTGCCTATCATCTTAGATTTCATCCTTTCTTTTTAGTTTTCCTGGAATATTTCAAAAATATTCAGTTTTCATACTGATTAAACAAATTAAAGAGCATAAATTCCTTACAACTATACTTTTATTTTTCTCCGCTTTTAGTTTCCAGATAATGAGTTCAATAGCTGTCGCCATCTTTGATTATCTCTTCTTTAGCTCTCTTAAAATATCTCAACTATTCACTAAATTATTATAATTAGCAATAAAGAGTTGGGGTTCTCGATAAACATGCTTGTTTTAGTTTTTAATATTTTCGAGATGGTCGGATTTAAAAAATTTGCCTCGCCATCTTGATTTTATCCCCCCCGCTTTTTTTTTATATTCAAGCCAAAACTATTTTGATTTTCTCAAATTACATTAAACAATAACAAATTAATGATCGTAAATCCAATGTATGCTTTTATTTATTTTCTAGCTTTAATACAGTTTCAGTGATATTTCTAAGAAAAAACAAAAGGGGGGAATAAAATCCAAGATTTTGCAAATTTGAAACTAATATCTCGAAACTATTATAGCTAACACAAAAAAATAAAAGCATGCGTTTGTAGGAATTTTGCGCTCTTTAATTTGTTGGACTACATGTTATTTAAAATATCTCAAGAGAAAACTAAAAAGGGGGGATGAAATCCAAGATGGCTAATAACTTTTGAGACCCATTATCTGCTAAACTATTAAAGCTAAAGTAAAAGTATATATTTGAAAGAAATTTCACGCTTTTTAAGGTTCAATCAATTAAGATTTGAAAATTGAATACTTTCTGAGTTATTCAGAAAAATCAAAAAAAGGGGAATGAAATCCAAGATGGCTGCAACATTTGAGACCTAATATCTGGAAAACAATTAAAGCTAGAAGAAAAATATAAGCATGTATTTGTAGGAATTTTATGCTCTTTAATTTGTTAACCAATTGTAATTTGAAATGAATATTTTCTACATATTCTGAAAAAACTAAAAGGAGGATGAATCCAAGATTTTACCGTGAGCTTACCTCCCCCAGGACCAGGTACTTTTAGTAGTATGTTTATCAGAAGCCCTAACGCAATGTGTACCAATTCTCAGCATATGATTTAATGTTTTTTTCAAACCTTCGCTGACTGGAATAATAGCCGAATTTCGGTCCGCATTCCTCGAAATTTAAATGTCAACACCTCGCCTGGCAAGTGTTTTACATGAACACGGATGGCATTCGCTTTTGATTGTCATTAAATGACTGATCATTGGTTGCCATCGGTGTTTCATCTTTACGTAAAAAAAAAGATCAGCGAATTGTTGCTCGCAATAAGAATTATCAAAATAAAAAATTCCAGGTTTAGAAATTAAATTTCCTGGACTTTTCCCCTTGTTTCTTATCCTGCCTCCGGAAATTCCTGACTATTCCTCGCCTTTCCAGGTTTCCGTCGACAAGGGCTACCCTGTCTAATGAAATACAGTTCAACCTCGAAAATCCGACGGGCTCGGGGTTTGAAGGTCCAGATTGAAATCGATTTAGATATCTTACTAAAACCAATAGAGATGACAAAATTTGATGTCAGTAGGTAAGTTACGGCCACAATTGCTGCAAAAGTAGACGTCTTCAGAACAGACCAGGGAGTCGCAGGCAATTCCTGCAAATGGCTGCCTTGGAAACACTGATGTTTGCGCAACTTAACCGAGACGAGTGCTCATCTACATGCTGATTAATCTCAACAACTCCAAAAAACAGGTGCTAACAATAAAACAGATACATTAAAATGATACACAGATAAAAAATATTTAATGAATACAAAATAATTATTAATATAACTTATTTCTTAAACATGTCTAAAATTGAAAGTTGTTTCATAGATTTATTTATGGTTATAAATTCTTTCTTTACTTTCAAAGCAACAGCAAATCATGTTCTATGATGTTTTCCTCCAAACTTTGTACTGTCCACATTTTTTTTTTTAGCATATCGTGACACCGCAACTGATTTTTCTTCAGTCAGTTGAAGCTTCCTCCTCATTATCGCTGTCGCATTCATTTTCATTGTGGCCATTTTTTAGAATAGCCATTTTATTTTCCTCATCAGTCATGATTGACAATTCAGCAATTCTATCATCGCAACACATGATTCTATGTCATTTTATCAATTTTAAACAAATCGATAAAATCGACTCATTTTCGGAGGCCTTGATTTTAGAGATTGACTCGGTGTATTACTAATTTGCTAAAATTTACAAAACTGTGAAAATATTAAAATAGACTTAACTATTACTACTCTGCTTAACGTAAGCTTCCTCAAAATTAATAAAACAATTTGAAAATGCTATGATTGTCTTGCCTTTCATAAAAAAGAAAATGCATTATTATATGATGGGCCAATTCTTAAATGATAGTTCTAGTAAAGAAAAAAAAAAACTAAAAAAGATTTTTGAACAATACACTTAAACAGGATATATTTCTGGAAAATTAACCCTCACAGGATTGCATGTAGTCACCCAGATATGTAAGAGTAGAGACCTGATAGGAAATCAAGAGCACATTTACTATTGCTATATCATCATCATCTTATAAACTGTTAATTTTATGGGATACTTGAAAAAGAGAGATTTTGTTTGAAATTTAATCAAAGTATTAATGTTTCTGAAAACCAGTATAATAAAGAACCTATTGCAAAATTAATAACCTAAATTAATAATATATTGTAAAAAATAATAAATTAAGAGTAAATAAATATACACAGCTCCATTTATCTCAGATTTATAAATAAAAATTAACAAAAAGAGCAAAATACTAAAACAAAAATAAATATGGAAATTAGAAACATAATTTTAAACATTTACCCTCTCCACACTGAATTAGTGAATTAATATTCTTAATACAGGTAACATCAGTTCCAGAAGTATTTTAAATTCTTACAGAATATCAGAATAATGACGGTTAGAACTTAACCTAGACGAAGATTTTATGATTTGTAAAACAGAAACATTTAGGTTGGGCTTTTAATTATGTTATTAGTTCTAAAAGGCTTTTGGAAAATTCTATAATGCAAAAAACAACTTTAGCTCTATTTAATATAAAATATGTAAATTTCATTTTTATATATAACTTACTTATGGCGTCATTTAACATGAATTTGACATCTGCAAAAGAGAAAAAAGGATCTATAACTTTATTATACAAATATATCCAATTATTTACAATACCTAATATTTCACTGCTTAGCAAAAAAGCTTATAGTAAGAATTAATATTCAAATAAATTGCATAACGAATGCATGCTTTTAAGCATCTTATATGTTCTTATCCGTAACAACAAAGAAAATTAAAAAGAATTTCACTATATAATGGAAAATTTTCAATAACACTTATCTCCACAATTTAATTCTAATTCTTAGAATATATAAACTATATTTAATTGGAAATAAAGCAACTAAGCTGGAGAAAGTTTTCTGATGAGAGTTTTGTAGTTCTTCTTCTGATTCAAGCAAACTTTAAAAAGTTAAAGAAAAACAAGCAATTTTCATAAATAACTCATTGATACTGACTTTCTTACAATATTAATTTTTCAGAACCAAATAAATAAAAAAGAAAAGCATCATTTCCTTTGAAAAAACAACTTCACTGGTAGACAATTTTATTACAAAGTCACAAAAAAAATTAATGTCAAATTCAACCAAAAAAAAGATGATGATTTTATTATCAATGTTTTAGACTGTTATGATATTTTATGGTTTGTTGTACCTTACTTCCAAGATGAAAATACAATTTTTCAGATTATTCTAACGATTTTGTGTCCAAAGTTATATATCTGGTCTTGTACCAATGAATTGGAAAATTCCATAATCTTTTTATTTTATTGTACCAAGAACTATTTGACCTAGAGAAAACCTGTGTCATTTTCGGTAACAGTTTTTATGTGTTGTTTCACAAAATATATAACATGGAATTAAATTAATTTTAAAAAATATTCTTTCTCACCTCATTAAGCAAATATTTGCGCCAAACTCTGTGATGGTATTCCTTTGGTATCATTATGAAAAAAACATTTCATTTTCAACATTTGAAATTATAACCAACTTGGTCGCAAAAAAAATTAAATCTTAGTCTTGAAAATTAGTACACACCATGAGAGGCTCCTGATGAACATACTCAAGGTCCTGAGGGGAGTCAGCATCTCCATCTTGGATTTCACCCCACCCCCCCCCCCATTTTTAGTTTTTTTCTTTCAATATCTCGAAAACTATTAAGTAAATTACAATTGATTTAAAAAAAATTGAGAGCACAAAAATTCTCTTACAAATACATACTTTTATTGCTCTTACTCTTAGCTAGTTTCAGCTAACGGTTCGAAAGTCTGTTGCTTATCTTGTTATCCCCTTTTAGTCTTTTTTGATTATCGCGAATTATTCAATTTTCTTTAATTATAAGTAATGCAACAAATTAATACTATAGAGCCTTTATTAAACACATGCGTTTATTTTTCTTCTAGTTTTATTAGTTTTGAAATTTTAAGAAAACTAAAAAGGGATGAACCTAAAATGAAACTTTGAAATCATTATTTCAGAAACTATTAAAGCCAAAACAAAATAAAAGCATGTATTGTAGAAATTTTACGTGGTTTAATTTGTTGCATCATGTAATCTGAAAATTAAATAATTTTCAAAATATTCAGAAAACTAAAAAAGGGGGGGATGAAATCGAAAATAGTGACACACTGTGAGACCCATTATATGTGGGAAACTAATGCTGCTAGGAAGAAAAATAAAAGCATGCTTAGTAGGAATTACACCTTTAATTTGTTAAATCAATCATATCAACGAAACCGACGGTTTTCCCCAGATACTACAAAAAAAATCAAAAAAGGGGGATGAACCAAAATGGGAGCTTCCTCCTCAGACCAGGGACTTGGCATGTTCATTAGGAGCTCCCTAAGCAAAACATGTGTAACAATCTCTTCAAAACTATATGATTTAATGTTTTTCCACCACTCTTACTGACTGGACTATAATGCAAATATTGAAAAATAAAAACATTTTTTTTTTGTAATGATACTAAAAGGAATACCATCATGAAATTCTTGCATAAATGTTGGCTTAATATAAGGTTAAATAAAATATTTTCAAAAAAAATAAAACTTTTAAAATTAATTTAATGCTAAGAGTGTTTTATAACTATAAAAAACTGAATAAATGACACAGGTTTCAGCCTAAATCAAATAGTTCTTGAGTTGCTTAAAGATCCTAAATTTCTGTACCTAGAAATTTTCAAACTTTAAAAGATCTGATAACTGCATAACAACCGTTCTTAAATAATCTAAAAATTTGTTTTTCATCTAGTGTAGTAATACTATTGAGCCAAAAAATCAAACAAAATCCAAAGACATGATGTCCGTCTCACCATTGGTTGATTTTGACATAGTGGTGATTTCATATTGGTCTAAGTTCAAGTGAAAAGAATGAAACAGTATGGATAAAATAATAACATCCATACAGAAGAGATATCTAGTATTTGTATTGTAGTAGCCTCAGCCTTCAGGCTGCTAGAGTGACACCTCCTTTGATTTAAGAACCATTTAACTTTCAATTACCTCTTTGAACTGAAATGCATTTACAAATTGAGGTTTTAAGTAAAAATCAAATGGAAGTGAACTGACTTTGCTTACATTAAAAATAAATAAATGTCTAGAAGTAGCATGAGTTTTGTGGAGATGTATTAATCACAATTTACTTGGAAATTTGAAAAAAAGTATTCAAGACGGGTCACACCATTATACAAAAATCTTAATATAAATAAAAGTCATTAGGTATGTGGCTATGTTCCACATCTCCTCCTAAACCAATGACTGTTTTCAACCAAATTTTCTTGCACACTTATTATTCACAAGGAAGACACTTATGAACTTTTCAAAGTCCAAAAGTTAATTAAACAGTCAGTTAATTAGAAATTAAACAAAAAACCGCTTTTTCCGCCGTGAATTTCGGAGCAAATTATCCTAATAAAAAAAAATATTTTATCTTAAAGTTCAAAAGTTTACCTTTTAATGATATCACTTTTATACCGTGGACATTTTCCTTTCCACTTTATTAATTTTAAAGAATAATAATTGTTAATTACATCTAGACGATTTTGAAATAACGCAAATTTATTGTTACTTTGTTGCTAGGCAACGGTTAAATTTTGAAACCAATTCTATCTTTCTGAAATTTTTTGCTTATTTTTATAAATATGTTTTTATATAAAAAAGCAGAGCTGAACTGGCCAACTTTTAAAAGTCAAATCTAATCAAAACCAGTTCATTGGAAATTACAAGATTTTGCATTTTAACAGGGTAAGATTTTTTTATGTTGATACTTTTCAGCAGAATATGTATTATGTCACACTATTTTATACATAATAAAAGTTTAAAAATTAACTTTTCTATGACACAATCTCTTTCATTTCTGTTCAATCTTACAGTTCTATATTTTAATAATTTTTCAAAATTTAAATTGTGTATAAATTACACTTTTTTTTTTATTGGTGAAGAACAAGAATACATAAGAACTGGTTGCTAGATCACACAGAAGAATTTTGGATGAAGACGAATTTTTTTTTTTTTATGCATATTTATTCCCAACGCTTCCTTTCAATGAAAATTTACTATATATCCTAAAACATTCGTTAAAATCTTTCTTATACTGCAAGATTTATGAACAAAATTTGAAGTACTTTAGCGCAATAAATACTAACAACTTCATGAGAAAATTATTATCGTTTTACAAATCACACAGGGTTCTAACCGATATTCCTATTTTAATTGAGCCATTTCTGTGATAAAAAATTTTAATGGGTATTGTAATTTCTTTTATACAAAGTAGTTTTTACATCAAAAATATTAGATATGAAAGTATTTTAATTCCAAGCAACGCCAGGCGTTAAATAGATAGTATTTAATAAATCTGGTCATAAATATAGTTTAGAATCAAAAGACTTTGATGCAACCAAAAGACTTAATAATGGTCATAGAAATTATTCATCACCTTAAAATGAACACCATATACATCTTCATTTTAAAAATAACAAATCCAGTGTTATCTCATTTACTCTATGAAAAAAGTTTGCTCATCATATAGTCTTTCAAACTGATAGTATTTCAATTTGAAATTTGTAAAAAAATTATTTAAATGACATCATTATAAATTCATTTCTTTAAAACAGCCATAATAAACATAATTTCTTAAGAATATTTAGCATCGTAGTATTTCAAAAAATCTTCATGATATAAATTCTTTTTCTGCTAACTATGCACACAAAATTTTAAATAAAATGGTTTAAATATATATAATTAAGAATTATATTTTTTTGAAGTGATAAAATTTGAACTCCGTACTGCAACCTATGAAGCTCAAATAATTGTATATCAATTTAATGGCATATAATTTTAAGCAAAAAGATTTTATACAAGAAACCTTTTTAAAATAGAGCATTTCCAGGATTTGTGCGTGGTGAAAGTTCAAACAAAACTCCCATTTCTTAAATTTCATCATATAACTTGCAAATCTGTACACCATCTAAATTTCTAAGCAAAATAAGACCTTGAATTATGTAAAACAATGGAAGTGACTAAAAATAAATTATTGACAACAGAACTGTATTTGTAGATAAAACAACCAAAATAAAACCAAGATTCATTTCCCAAACATATACAATTATATGCCCAAAAAGTATCTTGGACACTTCTGCAGATTTTCACATTTAGAATTTCTCCAGAATGGTTTAATCCCATCACCATTAAACTGACATGTAAAGAATAGACAATAATCACATTTGCATTGAAGATTCTGAGGCAATTAGGGGACTGCCTACTTAACTGATGAAATATCAAAAAGGTGTTTGGCCCCACCTCTGCTTACAGAATACAGATACCAAAAGATGAAACTTTCTAGAAATGGTAATTTTAATGCATAATATTTTTTACATAGAATTCTTGTAAATTCAGCTCAAATATTTGGGAAGATATAAAAGGTTTTCTTAAAAAAGTCTCAAATTTTTCCACCTGTTTTTTGCTTGTACATGCAGAGTTTCTTTTCGTTATATTATAAATGAAAACCATAGAAAAGATGACACATATGGGAGTAGCTACTTGTGTCCTTGGAAAAGCACTGTTGAAATATTTGGTATGACTATGAGCATTTTTAGTAACAATGTTTTACTTTAAACATAGCTTTGCATCTTTTTTCACAACTTTTGAAGCCATGATATATAGGGCACCTATACAACAATATTCAGTCTGGCTATCAGAAAAGACTCAGAAAGATATCGGCATTATAACGAGCAGAATTTTTAGCTCCGTCAAGAGAAGCTAAAGATGAGGGTTGTACAATAAATTTCATTTTTTAAACTTATATTTTAACAACAGTTATATTGAATTGTATGCAGTGTTTAGAATTTGCTGAACACCAGTTATCATCAATTAAGTACAAATTCCAGCTTAATTAGGGCACTATAAATAAAAAATTACATTTTATTTTATATTATTATTTGATTAGCCAACAAATTATATATTGCCACCTTTACTACACAAATGACATTTTAAATTATATTATTACCGCTAAACGATTTTTTATCTAATTCACTTTCTTTTAAAATATATTTTAATAATTCACATATATTTTTTATTCGTTACGAATATTAGATGTGTTCATGGCATTTATGGGCATTTTGTTATAAGCTATTAAAATATAACACCCCAGGCATAACCCCTCACTTTTTAGCTCTCTAATTGGTGAGCCAAAATCGCCTGTAATGCCGACATCTCTTCTTGAATACCACTGGATACTGGAACTGAATATTACAAGTTGCCTACATATCTGGCTTTAAAGTTAAGAAGAAAAATTGCCGCTATAAGCCTCATGCAGATGCTAGAAAACATTATTTACTAAAAATGCTCATAATTCCTGTAATATTCAACACCTCTTTCAAAGTTTTTACACAAATGCTTCTAACATAATATCTTTTCTGTAAGTTTCTAATATCAGAACTCTGCATGTTATAAGCAAAAACAGGTGAAAAATTTGAGACTTTTAAGAAACTTTATCTTCCCAAATATTTGAGCTGAGTTTATAAAACTGTAAATATGCACATTAAAAATTACTCATTTCTAAAGTTTCACCTGAAAGTATTCGCCTGTGAAGCTGGGTAATAAAGACCTTTTTTGTTATCATTTGTAGACGGTCCCCATCTGGTTCTAGACCAATCTTCAATGTAAAATGAGTTATTACCATTTTACATGTCCGAAGTTTAATGGTGTATTTGTTAAAACATTCTCTGGATTCTTAAAAATGGAAATCTGTGTCCTGATACCTTTGGGCATATAGTGCATAATCTCCAACTATAAATGAATTCAAATAAAGGATACGTTGAGTCAAAAAAAAGCTCCACCAAAAAAACTGGCTTACTAAAATTTCATGGCATGCTGGGCGTCATTGAGGGGCTTTATCGAACCTTCAATGTGGCATAGAATTTCGCATGCGATTTCACACTTTGTCCAGCATTCATATTTGCATCCCAACCAAACAATTTAATAAAATATACCAAATAAGTATTAGAATAAATGAGAATCTTAAGAAATACAAATGGAAAAAGAACCCATCAGTTCAAACAGAAAACAAGTTTCTGTGAATCTCTATAATTTTTTTTGTTCCAACCGTTAAGAGTGTCAAAGCATTTTGGGATTACATCAGATTGATAGGACCAAGACCTGAAAAAAATAGTAGAATTCAGAATCTTTTTTCAGTTGACATTTAGTATCTAAAACATAAAATACAATTTTCCTTCATTTAAAGCATTTTCCAATTGAAATTTATATGTCACTCCCTCAATATTAGAATTATTGATCACCATAAGTGGGATGGACACCCTGCATATATTATACAGGTAACTGCTAACAATATATAAAATAAGTGGTTTCTCTTCACTTTTACTAAAGAAAAGATGCAGCAAAATAAATTTCAAAAGAGAGCAAGAATGTATAGAGACGGATAAAGAACATAAATATTCTAATACTTAAGGAAGAAACCCCATGGTCATTTTTTTCGGCAAAACCAGGAATGCCATGTATACTTTGCAAAAGTATGATGGTTGAAACTGTGCCAATAACGCATTCAAGGGCAGAAAAACAAATCCTTAAAGCCAAAACATAACACTAAAATTATTATCAAAAAAAATTGAATTGTAATGACTAAACAATTCACCTGAATGAATAAATTAAATTATCCAATTAAATTAATATGCCCTGCTGTAATTGACAACCAAATGGTGTCGCTGAGGTAATACTTCCAGTAACTACAAAACATATGCATATAATTAAAAAATCTGTGTGAACTGAATCAACGTTAAAAATTACAATACAAGCCAATGCCAATTAGTGAGAAATATAAGAAATAATGCAATAAATTTACTATGACAAATCTACTCAATTGTTCATAAACTAGAATAAAATAAATTAGCCAACATTCAGAGAATATATGGAATTCCAGACCGATAGTAATCATTTTACCATTATTAGTAAATATATTTTAAAAGAAATACAAAATAATGTTGCAACACATGATAAAATAAATGGAGAAAATGATACGCATGGCAATAGAAGAATGAATTATTTTGCTAATGAATCAATTGAAAATTTGAAAAAAATGATATCAAAATGTAAACAATTATTATCAGCATAAGTATTAAGCCAAAGAACAAGTGGGGTAAATGAAAAAATTAACGTAATTTTAGAGATCTTTAACTGGGCATGTTTTCTGATTGAGAATGAATTATGTAAATACGAATCTCTGTTTAGGAGCCCTGGTGGTTCGCTAAAAAAAAAGAAAACTATTATTGCATTTGAAAATAAAATACATAATATAAAACCAGCGGAGGTTCTCCCTTTAAACTTCTTCTCAGATATTCCCAAAGGTGTTGTCTCCTTTCCCCCCAGATGGGATGAAAGTGGCCCTGTTCGAACCTACTGTAACCCAGAATCCAATGACTATCAGAAGGTTTTTTTATTGTAGATTATAGTGATTGCAAAATATTTAGGTAAAGAATCAAATTCAAAGAGATGCATACCGATTGCACTCTTGGCGGCTCAAGGACAAAGTGATGTAATTCGCTCCATAGCTTTCGCATGCACAGAGATTGCTTCCAGTAAGCATGCGCATGGAGATAATGGATTTGTTTCAAAAGTTAAAAAATTGAATATGCAATTTGAACACTTGTTTTTTAACCGATTGAGATGAAAATTGGGCATAGATCTATAATTAATGTTAGCATCCGTGATACCAAGTTTTATTTATCTAAGCTAAAAGGCTTATGAGATAAAATTTTTACAAGTACGCGATTATACAGATCGACCAACAGAAAACAAAATTTGCAATTTGAATGCATTTTTTTTAACCAATTGACACAAAAATTGAACACAAGTCTACCGTTAAGGTAAGAAGGCCACATACCAAATTTCATTTATCAAAGTAATTTTTTAAAGATGTTATTGCGTTCAAAATATGCAATTATACACACAGACACTCAACCCTTCGATGGATTTGGCCCAAAATTTTATGCGGATCTACATTCACGACGATAAAACTGTGTACCAAATTTTATCCATCTCGCTATTCAAGTTTTTGAGTTATAGTGTTCACATGACCAAGAACGTACAGACAGACTTCCTGTTGACGGATTTTGTCCAAAATTTGATAGAAACCTAAAAATTATGTTTAAAGGCCACATACCAAATTTCATCCCCATAGCTCTAATAGTTTTTGAGTTATCATGTTTACAGACAGACATAATTCCAAAATTGTGTTTTTCGGACTCAGGGAGGTCTAAAACGTGGAAATTCGTCAAAATCTCAAGTTCGAATTTTTTGACGATTGCAATACTTTCTCTTTGTATACTTCGTATACGAGAAAGTAAAAATACAGCCAGGAAAAAGATATTTCTAAAAATTCTTACTAACCACCCACTCTACAATTATTTGGAATAATTATCCTTTATTACTTTGTCATATATGAAGTATACAAAGAGAAAGTATTGTCATTATCAAATTTTGGCCTCTAAATTTTGATAAATCTCTACATTTTAGACCTCATTTTTTTTAAAAATGGAATCATGTTTGTCTGTCAACACAGCAACTCAAAAACTTGATGAGCAACACAAATGAAATTTGGTATATGATCTTCATATCAAAATTGAAGAGTTCTGTCAAATTTTGAACAAAATCGTGTCAATGGGTTGACTGTCTGTTGTTCTGTTTATTTGCAGGTGTGTGAATGTGATAATTTAAAAATGCAGACTTAAATTATGAAATTTTGCATGTTGTCTTGGCACCAGCATTGCAGATCACAGTCAAATTTTGGTTCTGATTGGACAAAAAGAAAGTACCAAAATGCATGCTCAGACTTCTTCACTATACAGTAAAACTTCAATTACTGTCAGTTTCTGCTATCCGTCATCATCGAAGTAATGTAGGTTTATAGATTATAATACATTTCTGTACATTATTAATCTTATATGGAAGTTTATAATGATTGTTTTGTAAAATTAAATACAATATGTATGTATTATTCACTTTGAAAGGATTTTATTTTCATTTTCGTCCCAAGATAGCAGTGAACTCGCGTTACTGTACATATGTATAAAGAGGTTTATGTTATCCATCAAAACGCTGGTCTGGATGGTGATGGTTAATCGAAGTTTTACTGTACTATAAAGCACAAGCCACCATACTGCATTAGTATACAAGAAAGGCATGAGGAGAATACTCTTGCTGGTTAGTTTAATAATTTGACTATAAAACATTTATTTTACCCTAGCACAGAAAGACAGCATAATAATTATAAATCACATACCGCTGAAGCCAATTCTTGATCAGACATGTCTTCCATGAACACAGTCTTCGTTACTGGCTCTTGGGGCAATTCTTCTTTGGTTCCCATCAAAAGGACAGTCATTCCCTAATGAATAAAATTTAAAGCAAATGTTACTTCTTACTCTTTCTAAAATTTTGATTGCTCTCTTCCTATAACAAAACGACTTATGAACAATATAAGAAAAATGCCTGCAAGTCATTAAATAAGTTAAACATAGCCTTGATGATAAAGTGGCACATAATAAATTTGTAAGCAAAGTTTAAATTTGATTCCATAAGACAGTAAAGAAGATTAGTGTCTCTCTCCATGGCCTAGTCAGTGCTCTATCACTGATGTTGGAAAATTAATCTTTCATTTTTTACTAACAGAGTGCTTGTTTACTTTAAGTAAATGAAATAGCAGCTGCTTTAGTTCAAGTTTTTTTTTAAGAGCCAATATGTTGATTATACTGTACCAAACTAAATGGTAAAATTGTGTTAAGGTAAAAGTATAATATTGCAAAGGGTGATGAAAATAAGTTTCAATAAAATCTTATCAATGTTTAAGTGAAACAATAAAATTCTATGGGCTTCAAAAATGAGAATTTTCCACAGACCAATGAAATTGTAGTAGTTTTGGAAAAATGCCGATGTTTGGCATTAATTTCTGGACATTAATAAAATAGTTAACACATTCGCTGTCATATCCTGCACCAGCACATGATAAACAGATTCAGACTTTCTATCTAATTAGATTACTCCTCCTGCACTATCTGTTAACTATAACAGAGAAATCATCTAATTAAATAGTAGGTGTGAATCAAAGACGCAAATCAAATGGCATCAACAACAGCCAACATGTTAATTTTTTATTCCAGTTTTGCCAAGTTTAATTCAATAGTAAAGCAAAAGTAGTTTCCAATTACACACTTAATACAGAACATTTTAAAATATAAATATATTTTGAAGATTTTAAGAACAAACATTAGCATGCATTTGCTTTAACCAAATCTTAATTATTTGGGTGAAAATTAAAAGTGGCAATCCGATTCTAAAACATTTTAAGTTTTATGTACACAAAAATTATGTATTGCTTAAACAAATCAAAATATTTGATTAAGCAATTTTTTTTGGAAATTTATAAGAATGTTCATATTGTAAAATATATATATCCACACAAACAAAAAACACTTTTTTTTGTCTCAAATTTGATACATACTGTTCAGCAACAGATTCTGAGACTAGTGCTTTTAGATTATTTTACACCTTAAAGAGGTGTCGGGCAATGAGTCATATGAGCGCATTTCCGGAGTTCTTTGTTAGATCATGCTCAGTAAAATGTAAACATCACCCTTCCATTCTGCACTTTCCCCCTATTTTGATGATAATAACTCCGCCC
Organism: Araneus ventricosus; assembly: GCA_013235015.1. Lineage (NCBI taxonomy): Eukaryota > Metazoa > Arthropoda > Arachnida > Araneae > Araneidae > Araneus > Araneus ventricosus. The sequence continues at coordinate 14,781 of BGPR01036376.1, forward strand.
GGCACATGCACAAAACCGCGGAGGGTTTCCAAATCTGTTGCTAATCAATAGAAAGTCAAGCAACTCACCTCTTTTAATTTGATGTTATTCCAAGATTCATCCTACAAAAAAACAAACTTTATATTATCTAAAATTAATAAGAGATATTTATAAAAGAATATAAAATTTTGAACTTTTAATTTCAAAAATAAGTAATAATTCAAATCTTATTCTTACACATTTTAAGCTTCATATGCACACAAAAATAAAAAAAAAATCATCCAAAATATTTGATTACAAAAGTTCGACTTTCTTTTTAAAAAATGAATAAATCTCTTAATTCTAAAAATAGAATATTATTTAAGCAAAATTATTCACATTTTTTTTATGTTTATTACAAGCATCACAAACAGAAAGAATTTTTACAAACAGTTTCAATGGCCAACCTATGATGCAGATATCCTCAGACTAAGAAAAATACTGCATTTTGAATACTTCCCGTCTGTAAAATGAAGCAGGATAATCATAGTCCATGCCAATCTGGACAATTAAATTTTTCTATATTTATCCTGTTTAGGCCTTAGATAGCTATAATTAGCAAATCGCATCTTATATCCAAGAACTCTACTTAAAATAAATTAATATGCAGCAAGATAGTTCTCAATAGAGGGCACCCAGCAATGACAATAAAATTTTTGGTCTCCCCTCCCCAAAAAAAAAAAATAATTTCATTATTTTTAAGTCTTAAGAGTGCAAATCGGCCACCTAAAATTATTCCAAATAAATTTCATAAAAACTAAATCTCTT
>BGPR01036377.1:0-15565 GCA_013235015.1 Araneus ventricosus
GAATGCATACGTATAAATGGAACATCTCTGTAGGATGAAGATACGAGTAATGACACGAACTACTTCAAATCAGATAAATCAGTGGTGTATTGTCCCCTCCACTCTCTTGTATACTCCCACACAAAAGCATCCATTATAACGTGGCTGGAAATGATTTCGTCTTATTATCATACAACTATTCATATTTTATTGATGCTCTTACTTAGCATCAATAAAAATACTCTAAAAGCATCTAGAATTAAATTTTCAACGACTGTTCATCATTTTTTTTATTTCATAAATTTGTTATTTTTCGGCAGAAACTTCGGAAACTATTATCCGAAGAAAAACACTTTTTACGTCAATTGCAAGTCAAACTCTCATCTACTCATTAATATCAGTTTGATTGCCAACTCTTTTTTTCTCTAATTTATCCAGTTTTTTAACAACTTTTTAAATTTTACCACGTAAATTGCAAATAAATATATTTTCATCAGTGCAGTTGGAGTGGCAACCTGCATTTAAATACAAATTCTATAACTGGATGTAGCAGTAAAAGATATAAAATATCTTGATTAATGGTTATTGTTATGTACAGCTAAAGGAGGCTCCTAGGCATTAAACCCGATTCCACGGAAGATCCGCAGTGTATGTGGGCTTGTTGCGCGTTAAATCACGCGTAGGGAGCCAAACGTCCTTCCGCTGATGTGGCTCGAAAGTTTGGAGAGGAGCGTCAGCTCAGGTGTCTTCCTCATTATCTGACCGTGGTTCAAAGTTACGGGGTTCGTCCCAGAATAATCCTTGTGTTGCTTTAAAAACTGGACGTTAATATAACAAAAATAAAACAAACAAACACATTTATGTCACATGAATCAACTCTGTTGTATTCCGTATTTTATTTCTGCATTGCAAAGATTTAGTATTCAGTTTTTATCCTATGTTTAGAGAAATTTTAAACTTTAATTACCAAGAACATTCCTTGTTTATTAAAATACGAAATCGCTCTTGGTATTTTTCTCTTTTTGATTTTTTCTCTTATGAATGAGAAAGTACTGTAAAAGTAAAAAAATTCAACCTCGAGACTTTGATGAATCTCCACGCTTTAGACTTCATTGATCTAAAACGTGGATAATCAGCAAAATATTATTTTTGGAATTATATCTGCCTGTCTATCAGTAAATACCAAAATTCAAAAACAGAAAAAGTTACACAAATGAAACTTGGTATGTTGTCTTTACACCCAATTTATGATCAATATCAAATTTGGGATGAACTCCGTCACTGGTAAGATAGTCTCTACTTCCTTGTGTATGTGAACACTCAAAAACGCAACGATCTAGCTGGATTGAATTACGATTTTAACATTAGAATTAGAGATAAGTAGTGTAGACCGGGGTTAGTTGGACCGCTTTTCCTTCTAAGACTGTTTGAAAAAAGGGAATTCAAAATTTTTAATTTTTTTTCTTTTCTGTCACTATTAGTGTACCTTCAGGAAGAATTAGTCAAAGTAAAATTTGAATATGTTAACTATCAGTATTAATTTAAAACCTCAAACTGACACCAAGGGGGGGGCAACTTGCCAACTTGCCCCGACTGTGGGGTAAGTTAGCCCACTACTAACATTCTTCTATATTATTATATTTTAGTAATTTAAGTAACTTAATTGTGCTATATCCACATTATGTGTATTATATACAAATTTGGTGCATTTCTACGCAAAGGAAACTGAGATACAGCTTTTATGGTCATCATCAAATAGTATTATGTAATTATAATCAAACTTGAGTCCGCATGGTTTTTCATAACAAGTATCTTGCATAATAAGTCTGGTGCAATTCCATCTCACATATTCAGAGATAGTTCTATAACGCACATTCTGAACATAAGCTATTGCCTCATGCGAAATGGCGCAACTTGCCCCATATCGCCATTTTTGTTTCTCATGAGTGTAGGGATTTATTCTGAAAGCGTTTCGATAAACAAAAAAGCCCTAAAGTAACAATGAAGAACTATCTTTCTGAATATTATTTGTAAAAGTGGAAATTGTAATTTATAAGCAAAGAAAAAAGCGATTATTTATAAGTGAGGAAATTTACTCAGCTTACTAAAAATGAGAAAATTCTAGCTGGTTCTGTAATGAATGCTACTTCTTCAATGACGCTAATGTGGAGGAAGGAAGACGGGATAGTAGACACTTGTCTGGAATGCCAGCGTTAAATACCGGAAAGTTTTGAAAATATCACGACTGGCCCAACGTGCCCCTAAGCCCAACTAGCCCCAGCTACCCTATCAAGTTTTAAACTAAAAGTTTAAAAGGGTAGGCTGTCTATCGGTCTGTCTAATCGCGTGTAAAGGAACGTACAAGATACACAAATGAAGCTTGGTATGTGTTCTTGGCACCAAAGTTATAGACATGCATCTAATTTTGAACCCCATCGATCTCACTAAAGAGTTCCATGATGTATACTCACTTCTCTTCGTTATATGACAGGAGTGGGGAACCTGCTGTCTTTTTGAGTTTCTTATGCGGCCTTACCAGTTATTTAGAAATTGCATCGAAATAGTATACTTGTCTGTTATATAATAATAATTACAGAACAATGGCCTTTAATATTCTGCTCATGCGACCTTTTTGCCCAAACACCGAATTTCATAATTCCTTTCAGCGCAGAAAGGTTCTCCACCCCTGTTTTATGATGAAACTAAACACAAAGCATGCTATACTGTAGAGGTGCAAGAAAAGTTTCGCTCTTTTTTTTAAATGGAAGTGTGTCTAATTCAGGTAGATTATTCATTCTGCATTCTCCGCCAAAATATGATTTATGGACATCTTCTTATTACAACATTATATTTAGAAAGATTTGTGCCTATCTTTCTCTTGAGTGTTGCGAATAGGAAAGTGAATTGCTATTCATCGATGGAGGCAGAAACTTGTTTTGGCAGTCCAAATGAAAAGGAAGCGCTGAAACCGAAATGGGCCAATGATCTGGAGTGTGGGAAAATGACGTCTGAAGATGAGTCGAAATTCAACCTTCGCGGATCGGGTGGACTACTTTCCGCGAAAATGAGAAAGGGAGAAATTTCATCTTGGATATGTCATGGCCACTGCTGAACTTTCCAAAACTCAGCGTTTTATTACACATGAAAGTGTCGGTCAAGCTTTATAGATTTATGAGTAGGAACTATACGGACTTAGTATGCTCTGTTTTTTTTTGTTCTTTGACACCTGCTTATCTTTTGTAGTTGTACAGATTTTCTGTTTTTGTTGTTGCTTTTCTGAATTCTATGTAACTCAGTTTTAATGTAATGTTTTGTTTTCATCTGTATTGTTGTTCCTTATACAAAGACGTCCGAATCAGTGCCTTACACCCTCTTGGGTTGGGTTGGCTGTGTCCGCGTGGCCAAATAAATAAATAAAGGACTTACCATGTATCATAATTTTTAATTAATTTGGTTTGATGCCCTTTCAAGGCTTTTGTTATTTTAATTTTAGGTATATGTCGTCAAAAAGCGCTCCAATTTTAGCATGACTGTTTGTACTACTGAGGTATAGTGGGGAAAATAGAAAACAAAACTTAACATATTATCATCATGCCTCTGTCTTGAGCTCATTTAGCTCCATTCCAATTTTTGCATAGATATAGTTGAACTGTATTAAAAATTAGAAAAGAAAAAAATAAGCAATATGATATATGAAAATGGAAAGCGAAAAAATGTTTTACGTATAAATACCAAAAGAATGAACTAAAAAAAATATGAAACACAATAAGATATGAAAAAGAAAGACAATAAATAATCTATGTGTGAAGTAGTATAAAAATCCAAAGCCAAACATTGCGCTATATATTTAAAATACAAAAAAGAGTAAAAAGAAATCCTCTGCATTATATATGAACTACTAAAATGAAGATTTAAAAAACCGCGCTGTATGTAAAATACAAAATGAGCCAAAAATATTAAATTGTGCGTGATGTACGACAATAAGAAGAATCTTGCAGATATGAAAAATACATAGATAAGACACAAAATCTGTACTTAAATATATACGAAATATAAAATACAAAATTCGTACGAAATATAACATGCAACGATAGAAGGAAAAACATTGCACCTCTTGTATGGTGTAGAAATAAAAAAGAGGGAGAAAAAAAAGCATTCTGTGTGTGTTTTTAATGAAATGAAAATGGTAGACAGAGAGAGAGAAGACCTCTCCCTTCCTTAAAATTTCCGACAGACTTTGGCCCTTAAAGTACCATTTTTATCATATTTTTTTCGAAACTTTGTTTATTGTGTACATTTCAGGTAAGCTTTGTAGAATATAGCTGTGTATGGTTATGTTTCATGAAAAAATGGCATGGGCTTATTACGGGAGGCGAACGTACTGAGTCCCATCAGTCTTACTGGTCGGGATCTCATGTTCTACGAATAATTTAGCTAAAGGACAAAAGACAAAAAAAATACAATATTCACAATACTCAATTTGTATATGTGTACAAACTGTGTATGTTTGTACGCATATATGTGCATGATGAAAAATCGCTTGATGTATAATATAAATAAAAAACAAAAGTGAAAAAAGAGAAAGTATAAATAAGAAACAGAAGATTTAAACAATAACGATAACAATACACCTTTTCGTTATTGTTTAAATCTTCTGTCTATCTTTATGATATTTAAACAGCAATTTGCTAAATAAAATTCCTAATCAACACACGAAATCAATTCATCCAATGTCAGAGACACATGGCAAAACACAACTATGCCTGTCAATTCACATCCAACTGCATGTTGCCATGCACTGTGCAATGCTTTTTTCTTCCTGCAAATTGCACCATGAAATTCCATATTGTTACAAAGCTATAAAGTCGTTCCCTGAGATCCTAATCTTGGCGACATTTTGGCGATTTAGCGGCAAAGTTGCGAGGCTCTAATAAATAAAATTAATTAATTCAATTTAATTAATGAATTAATATTTGAAAAAACTGTATTAACATAAAGTGTCATCCACTACAAGTTTAAAAAAGTGTATTTGAACTTGAGTGGATGAATAAAAAGTAGTTAATTAACGATTGAAAATTTGAACAAGATATATATATATATATATATATATATCAATATCATGAAAGTCAAAAAATATTAAAATAATTATTTTGTATATGTTGCTTTTACATTTCTGCTATGTTTGTTTCGTATTTGTTATATATATATATATATAGGGAGAGTGTGAACTAATAGTAGGAATTGAACAAAGAGTCTTAATTAATTTTTAATTAATTTTTGACTAATTAATTTAATTAAATTATAGTTAATATCTTTGTTAAATTTTGTTAATTATAACTGTTATTGCTTGATGTATGATACTGTCTTTCCTCATAACTGTTATAGTACTTCTGTCTATGGACAAGACACCACTTCATGCCACTGAAACTGTAACCTTTCGAAAATTTTACACTATAGCGGACATGAAGTGGAAGAGAATATCTGACTCACGTCAGATCTGTCCTTCGGCGTGATATGAACCATGATATGAATATATATATTATGGAATTGGCCATTTGCGTTCAGGTTAGAATTAAAGAATCCTTCTTCAAAGCAATGTATAAAAAATACCAACGGTCCTAAGAATGCTTAATCTCGCTGATATGCAGTTCAGAACTTCGGGAAGCGAACGACTAAAAATAATAAAAATAGCTTGGGAGGGGCGACAAAAAGAAAATGAACGTTTGGTAAAAACTGCCATTTTTATATTTTAGAACTCTTCACCTTATATATGGTTATTAGATAGAATTTGGATGTTATGACATTTTTTATTTTATTACACTGCCACGCCACTTTGAATTCGCAATTAATATACATGATGACTGTGACTGAATTACTATACGAAGGCCTGTTTTCTAGTTTCTACTAGAGATTGCTCGCATATCTTACCTTATGGATAATTTTTGGATGTTTTTAGTGTTATTCGGTTCCCTGGGTATCTCTATCAAAAATGTATAGTACCGAGAGTAGCCATTATTAAGACTACTAGTTTTGTTCTATATAGTGCTCTGAGTAGTGATACTTTAATAATAATTATCCATTATTTCGAATCATTTAAAAGATTTCTTTACTTAGCTTTATTTCTCCTCCGGAAAAAATGTATTGACGGAATTTCAACATGTTCACAAAGCTTAAAACTATACATTAATTATATTTCTTTTGTCTCAGACAAAATATTTCATAAATATTACATAAAATCAATATATTTATCCTGGTAATTAGTGTTAATTTATTTAGTAATTAAAACATTTTAAAGCAATGGAAACTTCGGAAAACCTTATTTTAGTGAACCTCTGTATTTTTATATGCACCCCTGATAATATTTACTAATATGTGTCTCGATACTAGATTTTGACCATCGCAGACAAATCCTTTCACAGTCACACCTAAATGTGCGTAAATGCGCAGCAACCCAACTCTGCGAAGCTGGAGCTTGCAACACTGATGAATTTGACTCGCATTTAAGCTACTGTGTAGCTTAATGGAAAAGTGATGAAAATTTTACTCCGTAATTCCGCAATTTTAAATTTAAAAAAAAGTGAAATTTAAAAATTCAATGATCAAAAAATATAAACATTTGAGGGGTTAACACAATATTGTGATTAAAGTTAATAAATTTTGATTTAGTTTTATATCGCTTCAAAATTTGACACATTTTGTTTAAGGTTGACTTATCATTCTGAAAAATCATGATTAAAATTCATTAATTTAAGTTTAGTTTCATACTGTTTTAAAATTTCATGAAATTGATTCACGATTCTGTTTAAAATTTACATATTGCTTTAAAATTCGTGATTAAAAATATAAATTTTCGTGATAAAACTATTAGATTATTTTATTTTTACTGTTTCTGTAAAAGAAGTTGGCACCCGTTTAACCCGTTCAGGGCCATCATCGCATATATGTGATCACTCTTTCCGTGCCCTACAGCCCATCATCACATATATGTGATCGCAACTTCAACGTTTTATTTGAATTTTTAAACGGCACTAGATGGCGGTAAAAACCGTTACTTTTTCCAATAATGTTGCATCATAGTTTTGACGCGCGGGCCTGGGGAAGCTCTACTTTCTCCTTTCGCTGGTCCTGAACGGGTTAAACAGAAGATATTTTCGAATCTATGAAGTATCTTAATTTTCAGCATTACAAAATAAAAAATACTTCACAGGCAGAATATTGCTTTAAAATTAATTTTATTGTTCAGTTTTATCCCGCTATGGACACTGAAGTGCCTTTTACTATTTATCACTTTAAACCAACTCGATATTTTTTTTCCTTTTCCTAAGAATCAACTATCAAACTTTTTAGTGTTGGATGATTATTTCATTTCTTAAACATAATTTAGAAACATTTAAAAATCATTTGCATTGATTAAAAGATATTCAAGTCATCAAATTAAAAAATCACGTATTAATCCCTTCAGACCTGGTGTCCTGTTTACCGGACATCAACTTTGAACAACTCCTATTAATTCAATAATTGACGAAATTATATGCTGTTTTTTTAAATTTGGTTCTCGATTTTCTTAGAAATATAATCGCTGCAAGACTTTTTCGTTTCGGGCATGGAATCATTTAATTTTTTTTAGTTTTTCCCAAAAAATCGAGAAAATCATCGTTCTTCCCAAAATGGGGCTCGGTGGGGAATTTTGTTTTCCGAGTAATTTCTTGTTTTTAATCCTTTTTTCACCATTTAAAAGGCTTCCACAATATATTATTATCCTTCGACAACCATTTTAAAGTGAAATTTGTGTGATTTTTTTTGTCTTTTTTTCGCTGAAATATCCGGTATTGTCCGGATACCGGACATGGGGTAACTTTTAATTTTTCATCTACAGGCTTGAAATTTCATTTATGCTTTAACCTTTGCAGTAGTACACAGTACGACGAAGGAAAAAAATTCTATCTCCATTATTTCTTAATTCCGACTGAAGGGGTTAAATGATTTTTATCTTTTATTAACATTGTCACAATTTGGTAATTATAATAAACGACACTGACACAAAACGAGTAAGGTAAGATATTTTTTTTATTGAAACATAGAAAAAGTGATCACATAATAGACCATACCATTTGTAATGTTAAGAAAGAACAGGCATAAACAAGACAGAAACACATGGAGAAATAACCCTCAACCATTCCGAAAAATTTGAGCGTCAAAGGCAAACCACGCAGCAAAGCATCTTTTTGAGTTGGATTCATTCTTATTTGTACCTCTGTTGCAAAATTCTGGAACTCTGGGAAATATAAAATCACAGCATCCGCATATCTTCCCTGTTTATTATTATTGCTTTTTACAACACAACTAAAGAAAGTTAAACCATTTTTCTTAGTAATAATATAAGAAAATATTTGTCACTTTAATCAAAGAAATAATTATATAAACTTTTCGCTTATTCCCTTAGTAACTGATAGAGAAAAAGTTTGGCACATAAGAGTAAATATGGGAAATATCAAATCGATGTAACAGAGATTAATATAACAATTACAAAAAACCTCACATAGTTTGAAATGAACACAAATTTTTTTTCATTTATTGTTTAGAATCTGTGAGATTTAAAAATTGTTTAACCCTTAAATGCCCGATTTAAAAAAATTGATATTAAACTGTTTTCTGACTTTCATTTCTTGAATCAAACATGGGAAAAATACTTTGAAAAATCCTATTTTGTTTTAAGTATGATTTATGGCTAAAAACAGCTTCTTATCAACTGACAACACTGACCTTTATTTCAGAAAAAAAGTTCTCGATAAAATTCTATAATATTAAACACAGATAAATTTCAATAATTAATAATATGGATAAGGAATTTCATTCAACATTGTAGAATAAAATATGGTATTCTCAAGCGTACAAACAAATCAAAAAGAGGTGCAAAAATCTCAAATTAAGAACAAAATTAATTAATATTTTTTTTATCAACACTCAGACTGCCATCTATATGCTGTAAGTTGGTTTAATAAAAATTTCAGTATGTATCCTATTGGCAACAACAGGCATTAGAGCTTCAGTGTTATTCTCAAGATTTTAGAAGACAAAACTGGGTATGTTGCTTAAGGATAACACTCAGCATTTAAGGGTTAAGTCAACTAGTTTGGGTGTCTAGATGATTAAAAAAGTTGTTTACGTTAGAGATAATGGTTTAAATTAAGAAAATGTAATTTCATTTAAAACTTTTAAAGGATTATATATTGTAGTAAGGTTATAAAAGATTCAATATTTGTATCTGTGCGCCCATTGTAACAAAAGACAAGTTCATTTTTTGCATAAGTTCCAATGTAGATAAGTGAAGAAACGTTGTTTCAGTGCATGAGCTTCCCTGCTCCCATGCCCATTCCTCCCATGCCGTAGACACCTGTAAAAAAATCAGTTAAATAACAATATAAAAGTAAATAAACATCAAATCAAATTTAAATTACAAATTTCGTAGTAGTTGAATGGATTACTTTAAATCTTCAGAAAATTTATAATTAGGCAGAAACAAATATTTTTTTATTAATTAACTGATTTTTCGTAAAATGATGTAAAAATTTACGAAAAGTTATTTTCAAGAGAGAAAGAGATTGAGATAGAATAATTTATATCATTGCCAGTCTGTCGAATATGATAGCGTGCATTGTCGGCTGCTTTGGAAATAGGAATTTGAGAATTAAATTATTTTAGGTACAAAGGCATGCAGTGATGTTCTGTTATATGAAAATCAGATCAACGCATTATTTTATTAGAGTATTATTTTTAGTGCAATGTTTGGTTTTAAAGAATAAAATAAGATATTATTGCTTTCTCCATTAATTCAAGTATTTATTTATTTCATTGTACAAATTAATAGTTACGTAAATTTTGTTACCATAACTTTTAATTTATATTTAAGACATAACATTTAAAAGTTCAATTAATTCTCAAATTCTCTTCTTTAAAAAATAGCATTGAAGACAAATTATTGAACTTGAAAGCTAATAATTTAGTTAACAAACACGACATGAAATAAATCGTACGAATTTTCGCTTTGGGCAGCCATGATCAAAAACTGATGGTATGAAGGAACTTTTCGCACTTTCAAGAATGATGATTTTTGAAAAAGTCACTCACTTTGGATCATGGGTGGAGGATGTTGTGAGGCCATGATCACGTGAGCTGGACTGTGGCGAGCTGTTCCAGGTTCGTTCGTCTGAACGTTGGCTTGGAAACCTCCAGCTCCGGCCACATAATTGACCGTCCTGAAGAGACCATGATTATCAGTGTACCCGTACGCTCCTGTGACTGTCCCACTTCCGTCACTCTTCTCGTTCCTGTAGTGAGAATTCCCGAACTTGTCTTTAGCGTTGTAGCCGAAACCGTAAGGTCGAGGCATGTGCTGCAAAGATAGAGAGACAAAAATTGGTTGAAAACCATTAATCAGTTCTTTACACACTTTTATTACAGTAAAGTACTGTTCATACGTTTCTCATTTATACGACGTTTCATCACAGTCACGTTTCATTCGTATTCATTGTAATGATAAAGTATTTCGTTCATACGACTCAGAGCTTCGGTTATGCATCGTTTTCCTCCACTCTAAAATGCGAAAATTTCCTCCTTTCTAGTATGTGAACAGTGATAAAAATACCATGACTTTTGTATTCATTGTAATGATAAAGTATTTCGTTCATACGACTCAGAGCTTCGGTTATGCATCGTTTTCCTCCACTCTAAAATGCGAAAATTTCCTCCTTTCTAGTATGTGAACAGTGATAAAAATACCATGACTTTTGTAGTCATTGTAATTATAAAGTATTTCGTTCACACGACTCAGAGTTTCGGTTATGCATCGTTTTCCTCCACTCTAAAATGTGAAAATTTCCTCCTCTCTAGTATGTGAACTGTGATAAAAATACCGTGACTTTGAAATTATCCACAATTGATGAATTAATACAAGACAAATTGTCTGATACTAATTTAAGCGACGACGAAGAAGTTATTACACCTTTCTTTAATGACGCAATGGACTCTTGAAAACCTGTGAACTTATTTATTTTGTCAAAAGAACAGTGAAAAAACATTCAGTGAACTTAATTCGATTCATAATGCTATACTTAATACTCACAGACAATCAGCACTTCACGCGATCGTTAAAGGTTTTTTACTTAAACGCCTATCTACATGCACATAAATCGTATAGCATATGTGTAATTAGTACCCAAGATGTATAATAAAGGTATGATGTTTCTAATTTTTATGGTAAATCTTTAATTTCAAAATTTCATTATTGATTTCTATACTAGTATTATATTAGTACAATCTTGGAAACTTTAAAATTAATAATTTTAAATTAATTTGCATTAGTAGCATTAAATTTGTAATAATCAAAGTTGTTTAGCAAAATTTCGATTATACGTCTTTTCATTTATACGTTGTTTTACGCCAGTCCCTTCAAAGACGTATAAACGGTGCTCTACTGTATTTCATGTTTGTAAAGAGGAAATAATGTAATCTATCTTAATCTAGACCTAAAAAATATCTTTTGAAGTCCTTTCAACCCTGTACTATTCAGAGAGTATGGTCACACTATTAATTGTATAATGGCAGTTCAGTACTACAATTCCTTAAATTGTTATTAATTCCTGTAAATGTAATAGTTTAGTTATATTTCCGTCCCCTTTTGCAGCAACACGAGGGTTATTTTGGACGGCCCTCGTAATTTTGAACCGTGGTCAGATGGCGAGGACGACATCTGAATCGGAATCCTCCTCTCCAAGTTCCACATCACGCCATCAGAAGGGCATTCGGCCTAGAGGGATTTAGAGTGCACCAGACCCGCTTACACGGTAGCTCTGCGATGGAATCGGCCTGGAACCTGGAATCCTCAGGCCCTGAGCCAAGATCTTACCACCAGACCACTACAACTTTTGCTAACGCCAGATCGTTATATCAATGTAAAGTGACGGCCTGCCACTTACCATCTGGTTTCAATATACTTTTACTTACTTTGATTTGTTTCATGTTAGTAAAGATGGAATTGTGTAATTGATTTTTCGCTCAGTTCTTGATATGCTACAGCGGTGAAATTTTATACACTAATTTATTCTCGACGAAATTAAACTATAGTAAACATTTTAAAATTAATGACCAGTTAATCAATTAATTAAATTAAATTTTGTTTCCATGCGCCTGGTTACACATGGGATAGTGATTTGAGAAGAAATTAATTACAAGATTCCATAATATTTAAAATAATGAATTATAAATTGAGATTTAAAAAGTAGAAAATAATTAAAATAAAAAAATTTCTACTTTTTAGTACACAATAAAGTGTATGTTGTAAAAATTGCTTTTATTAAATTTATTTCTTTCTCTCTTGCTAGGAACAGGTGGTCTGTGTTCATTTCTTGGTAAAAAATAAAATATTTGCTTCTGTTTCACTTACCGTTCCTCTTTGCATGTCAACTTGCATGTCTTGCATCATTCCTCCTCCCACTGGGATCAAAAAATAAAATATTTGCTTCTGTTTCACTTACCATTCCTCCTTACATGTCACCTTCCATGCTGTGAATTATTCCCCTTCCCATTGGGATTAAAAAAATAAAATATTTGCTTCTGTTTCACTTACCATTCCTCCTTGCATGTCACCTTCCATGCCGTGCATCATTCCTCCTTCCATTGGGATCATCATTTCTCCTCCCATTGGGATCATCATTCCGCTCGTGAGAGTGAGCAGTGCCAACACTCCAGTAAATACCTGTGATAAAAAAGCAATAAAAGAAATGTGACAAAAAATAAATATTGGTGTGAAGTCTGTGAACATTATTTAAAAGTATCCACATTTAGTTAAAAAAATTCAGGTAAATAGAATGCTGTAAAAGCAGTGTACGGTATTAGGTGGATTCCTTATAGGCAATTCCTTTGGCAACCAGGGCCGTCTTAAAAAATTTGAGCGCCCTGAGCTAGAGAAATTGGCGCCCCATTAGCCCCATTAGAACCATAATTAAGAATTTGAGAGCCCGTGGTCCAACGAAAATACCTCCTAATACAATAATTGATGAGCAAATAAATAAAATAAAATAAAACGGAATAAACTAAATACAAAGTTAACCTGTTCTCTGATTAACGCTTTACAATTTTTCAAATCAGCGTCTTTTCAAAACGGGATTTTACAAGCAAGCTTCCATATTGTAGGTAAATTCCATTACACGGATAATTTAGGATTTTTCTCTCTGATTGTCTCTGTATTAATATTTTTTTGAAATGATATATACATGTTTATGTAACATTACAAAATCGATGACTGTCTAGTGACGATCCCTAATCGTGTCTTTACTTTTAACATATTAAAAAAAATTTAAATAAATATTTTAGTTCAAAATTAAAATAAAATTAGTGTTGTAAATCTTTAGGCGCCTTTGGATAAATGGCGTCCCCTCCCAATAGCCCATTCGATAAGACGGCCCTGCTTGCAACGGATCTCATGATACGGCTTTCGGAAAATGTCTGCATATCTTCTCCGATCATGCTTGGGATATGTTGTAACGACGAAGACAATTTCGACCGAGTTCGTGGATGGGCTATTCAGCTCAAAGGCGAAGGAAATAGCAAAGTCAATAAGTTAGACGAATGAAATTTAGCATATGTTTTATCACCAAGAATTTTAGATCTACATCAAATTTCAGACAAATTCTGATGACTTATTGACTACCTGTCGATTTGCCTATCCGTATGCATTGGAATGCAATAACTCAAAAACTTAATAAGCTAGATAGGTGAATATTGGTGTAGGGTCTTGTAATCAAAGTTGTAGATTTGTATCAAATGTTGAGCTAATTTGTTAACGGGAAGAGGTCCAAAATGCAAAGTCTTATCTCTTAACTATACGACGAAGTTAAACACAAGATGCATAACACTGTGTAATTATATGAGAAAGTCCAGGAACGAACACTCCCGCTTGGAGCATTAACATAAAGCTATACAGCACTGGAAAGATAATTCAATCAAAAATGTTACGCAGTAACTTTTACAAAGAGGGTTTCATTAAAACAGTAGTTAAAGAGAAGGGAAGTGACGCACGAAGAAAACTGAGATTTAAAAAATTTGACCCATGTTACTTAATACACGGTTGGGTAAACTTCAACAAGAAAATCGAGGAGATAGAATTCCCGTTTGTTTATTGTGAGATTTGTAACTAAGATTATGTGACGCTATATGACCAATTTAGTTCAGTTATATTAACGTCCCGACCCGAAGCAACACGAGGGCTCTTTTGGGACGGACCTTGTAATTTTGGGCTGCGGTCAGATGACCAGGACGACACCTGAGCTGGCATCCCCCTTCCAAGCTTCCGCACCACGCCAGTGGAAGGGCATTTGGCCACTGAGTATGATTTAACGTGCAACAGGCCCCATACACTGCGGATCTTCAGCAGAATCGGGTTTCGAACCTAAGAAATGACGCTATATGAGAGAAGAACGTTAGAAAACAAAAGAAGAACGCTAGGAAACGAAAGAAGAACGCTAAGAAATGCCGCTAAAGAACCTACCAGCCCTGAAGCCGAGACGTTACCACTAGGCCAGGGCGGCCGCTATATGATCAACTCTGGTCCTTGCACCGTTAAACCAAATCAACAAATAAACTTATTTATTTTCCCCATCAGAGTAAAAACATTTCTTACCTTCCAGAAAAGCATGATCTTGATGAATTTAGTCCGAATACGATTTATTCCTGAAGAAATGAAAAGTTCTATTTCACTTTACGATGGAGGACACGATTCTGATGCATTGCCAATTCCTCAACGCATCTATATATACATGCGCGAAGAAACTATGATGCAGGATGAAAAATATTTGAAAAATACGAATGATCCCAAAATCTGAAAATCTGTGTGTGGTTTCCGCAAATTCCATAAAATTATTTTAATTTTAATACTAGCTTCTCACTTTCATTTTCATTAGGTAAAAGTACAAGCGATGGACGCCGGTGTTCAATTTCACCTTCGACCCTTCGCATTTCGATTTTTCTCACTCTGTCATTAAGGCTGGGAGTGAGGTTCTTGTGCGACGCGTCTTTCCCATGACGTCGCCAAAATATGGAACGTGGATCGTGCCCCGTTAGTTATCTCGTTCGATATACCCCATTCCCAGACGTTGGGATCATCGAACTGTCACAAAAGAGAATTAAAAAATGATTTTCTGCCCATTTTTCTATAGAGAATTGGAGAAATGTTTTGAAAGAAACAGAGCTACCGATCGTTCGTAAAAGGTTGCATGCTGTGCGTTTTAAATCGCGTTAGCATGGGGAAGATGCTTGAAGATTTTATTGTCTGTAAAGAACTACAGTAGATTCCCGTATAAAGCGGCTAAAGTGTTATGCGTTGTATAGATATGCGTTATGGGAAATCGTGCAGTACTGGGTATTTATCTGTGCTGGAGTCTACTACTAAATTCCTATAACACATATCTATAAAACTTATTGCTTTTTATCCCGTTCCGAAAGATATATATATATATATATATATATATATATATATATATATAGAATTTTAAGATGGTACAATTTTTTTTTCGAATCTTTTTCACTTTCT
>BGPR01036378.1:0-15407 GCA_013235015.1 Araneus ventricosus
TCTGTTTTACAGGGTCTTCGGAATAAAGGTTTTCATATTATTTTCTGTTGGGTTCCGAGTCATGTAGGGATTTCTGGTAATGAAACAGCTGATGCTATTGCAAAATTTGCCTCAGCTTTTCTTCCGCGAGCACTTCCTTATCCGGATATTAAAAAGTCTTTCGTTTCTCATTTATTTTCTGTTTGGCAGCAGTCATGGAGTCTTCAGTCTAACAATAAACTACGTTCTGTCAAACCTTTAATTGGTTTGTGCCCCATTTTGCCCATACGAGAGGCTGATGTCAAACTGACTCGCCTCCGTATAGGACATACTCGATTCACTCACAGGCATCTCCTTTTTGGTGAGAGAGCACCATTGTGCCCCACATGTCATGAAAATTTCACTATTAAACATATTTTAATTGAATGCCCTTCTTTTAAATGTCATCGTGAGTATCATTTTAATTCATCGTCTGTAACCTTACAAGACTTGGTGGGTGAGACATACCATCCAAATATTTTTAATTTTTTAAAGACCATTGGGTATTTTATGAGCATTTAGTCCTTTTTAACTTGTTTTTTTTTTTGCTTTTTTACATCTGGATCATTTCAAACAATTTACTTTTCACATTTTCACTGATTTTTAAAATTTTAGTACCTCTGTGTTGAATTTTACCATTTGATTGGCGCAGTTTAGCCAAAAATGGCTCTTGCGCCATTAAACTCTAAACAACCAACCAACCATCCAGCAAGCTATTACTATCCCAATCCCTAAACCTGGAAAAGATCCTTCAAATCCTCTGAACTATCGCCCCATTGCTCTCACTAATTGCCTTTGCAAACTTATGGAGATGATGGTAAACAGACGCTTGGTTTACTATCTAGAACACAACAAAATTTTAAGCCCTTTCCAAAGTGGTTTTCGACCAGGCAGATGTACTATTGACAACTTACTGGCCTTGGAAACGGACATCAGAACTACTTTTCTTAAAAGACAGCACTTGGTAGCAATATTTTTCGACATAGAAAAAGCCTACGACCGGATTTGGAGGTACGTAGACCTATTCAAATGCAATTTGAGGGGAAATCTTCCCATTTTTATTCAAAACTTTTTATGCTTAAGACAATTTAGAGTGAAAGTAGGCTATCAGTTGTCTGATCTCTTCATTCAGGAATAAGGTGTCCCGCAAGGTAGTGTTCTAAGTGTTACGCTTTTCGCTTTGAAAATAAATAGCATTTTTAAACATTTACAACATTCCATTAAATCCTTTTTATATGTTGATGACCTGTATATTTCTTGTTCAGAAGATAATATGGCTTTTATTGAAAGACAATTACAAATTGCAGTGAACAAATTAATACAATGGTCTATTTTAAACGGGTTTACATTTTCCACATCTAAAACATCATGTGTACATTTTTGTGGTAAGCGTCGTCTTCATCCCGAATCAGAAATTAAGCTATATGGTCAGGTTATAAACATGGAAAGTGAAGTAAAATTTCTAGGTATCATTTTTGACCAAAAACTCACTTTCCTACCTCATGTTCTACAATTGCAGAAAAAATTAGATAGGGCGCTCAATATTTTGAAGGTGCTTTCTAATACATCTTGGGGAGTATCCCGCCTCTCTCTTCTCCGGGTCTACAGGGCAGCCATACTGTCTAAAATTGATTACGTTTGCACTATTTATGGATCAGCCCGACAGAGCGTCTTACAGAAATTAAACACAATTCATCATTCTGCCCTCCGACTTTGTAGTGGGGCGTTTCGCACCTCTCCAGTCGAAAGTTCATACGTTGAATGCCATGAACCATCACTTGAACACAGACGTCAAATGCTCACCCTTCATTACTTTTCTAAAATTTCAACAAACCCGAATCATCCATATTTTAACTACAAGCAAAGTTGCTTCCTTCAGCGTCTCCAGGATGCTAGACCATCTGTGGTCCCCTCGTTTTTTACGAAGAGCTGCTGGTTTTCTCTACAATATCAATTTAGATACTGCACAGATTTTACCAAATCCAGTTATTCTTTTAACACCCTGGATTCCGCACGTATTGAAATTTTTAAATCCATTTGAAAACTATGACAAGACTATCACAGCTAGTGACATTTATTTACAGCTTTTTGCACATCATCGTGAACTTTACCAACATTTCATTCCAGTTTTTATTAACTCAACACTCTCATTTCAACTTCATCCCTCATGTTCTATTTTTACGGCTGAAATAAGGGCTATTCTCCATTCATTATCAGAGATATCAAACTACCCTGCAGATAACTATATTATCTACTCTGACTCACTCAGTGTTCTCCAAGCTTTGTCTTCATTGCACCGTCACAGTCACCCACTAGCTTTTAGCATTTTAGATTTGCACGACCGTCTTGTGTGCAAGGGATTCTCAATTCTTCTTTGCTGGGTGCCCTCTCATGTTGGCATTTCCGGCAATGAGATAGCTGATATAGCCGCGAAAAATGCATCCGCAGTCCTGGACAATTCTACTCCTTTACAAGATTTTAAACGCTACATTAATCTCGCCTTACACTCAAGATGGGAGAACCACTGGAACTCCCAGTCAATGAATAAACTTCGCTCCACTAAGCCAGTTGTGGAAACTTGGCCTACTCTAACTAATAGAAAAGCGGATACAATTATCACTAGGTTACGAGTGGGTCACACTCGATACACCCATCGTCATCTGCTGATGGGAGAACAGGCACCAATGTGTACCCAGTGCAATTGCATTATGTCAGTCCTCCATATCCTTTCTGAATGCCCCAACTTTAACTCTCTACGGTTACGTTACTTTCAAACAAGTTCTATTTCCTTAACCGATTTACTTGGAAAGACTCCTCATGTTCACCTTTTACCTTTTTTTAAATCAATTGGCTTTTATCCTCTCATTTAAGCACTTTTAACATTTTTTAATGTTTACACTATTTTTTATACATTAGTTCCACATTTTTAACTTGCAT
The DNA here is from genome assembly GCA_013235015.1 of Araneus ventricosus. Taxonomy (NCBI): domain Eukaryota; kingdom Metazoa; phylum Arthropoda; class Arachnida; order Araneae; family Araneidae; genus Araneus; species Araneus ventricosus. The sequence continues at coordinate 2,956 of BGPR01036378.1, forward strand.
TGTTTTTTTACATAGTTTGGCGCAAATCTAAACAAACGTTTGGCGCAGCTTGGCCAATTCTGGCCCTTGTGCCATAAAACCCCAATCACTCACTCACTCATTCACTTCAACTTCATCCCTCATGTTCTATTTTTACAGCTGAAATAATGGCTATTCTCCATTTATTATCAGAGATATCAAACTACCCTGCAGATAACTATATTATCTACTCTGACTCACTCAGCGTTCTTCAAGCTTTGTCTTCATTGCACCGTCACAGTCATCCACTAGCTTTTAGCATTTTAGATTTGCATGACCGTCTTGTATACAAGGGATTCTCAATTCTTCTTTGCTGGGTACCCTCTCATGTTGGCATTTCCGGCAATGAAATAGCTGATACAGCCGCGAAAAATGCATCTGCAGTCCTTGACAATCCTATTCCTTTAAAAGATTTTAAACACTACATTAATTTCACCTTGCACTCAAGATGGGAAAACCACTGGAACTCCCAGTCAATGAATAAACTTCGCTCAATTAAGCCAGTTGTGGAACCTTGGCCTATTCGAACTAATAGAAAAGCGGATACAGTTATCACTAGGTTACGAGTGGATCACACTCGATACACTCATCGTCATCTGCTGATGGGAGAACAGGCACCAATGTGTACCCAGTGCAATTGCACTATGTCGTTCCTCCACATACTTTCTGAATGCCCCAATTTTAACTATCTACGGTTACGTTACTTTCACTCTAGTGCTATTTCCTTAAACGATTTACTTGGAAAGACTCCTCATGTTCACCTTTTACCTTTTTTAATATCAATTGGCTTTTATCCTCTCATTTAACCACTTTTCCCATTTTTTAATATTTACACTAATTTTATATACATTAGTTCCACATTTTTATCTTGCCCAAATTTTTACATAGTTTGGCACAAATTTAAACAAATGTTTGGCGCTGCTTGGCCAACTCTGGCCCTTCTGCTATAAAACCCCAATCACTCACTCTACCATTATTTCCTTTTCGATATCGGTAAGTTCTATATTACTTCTGCTTCGCTTTTTTGCAGGTCGATGAATTTGTTGAATCCTCTTCCACGTCTAGTGTTGTATTATTTTGCTCAAGACTTTCTTCAAGCAGCATACTAGAGTCTGTGTCACTTGGCTCTTGAGATGTCAACAGAAGTTGTAGGTAAACGTGATAAATATAGTTTTTTTTTTTTTGCTGCTGCTGCTTGTCCACCTCTTTGATTTTAGACTTCTTACAAAGGCATCCCTGATGTTTGTCCATTTGTTCATTATTTTCTCACCTAAGATGAAAAGAAAAATTACGCAATTTGATATTTTAAAACAAAGCGAGTACCCCAAAACAAGAAATTAATTTAAGTGAACAACTATTGCCATTCCTAAAATAAAAGAAGAAGAAATAAACTAATAGAATAAATGAAACAACATTAAACGCAGTTAAAATTTAAAGCAAAAATTCTGTTGGTAGTTGTAGAATATGTTTGATATTTAAAAACTATACCTATTGTTAAATTTGCTTTATAATAATTTGTGATTTGTCATTATATTTATGCAGAATTTCAGACCAAAATTTAACTTTTCTTTTTTCTATCAACCTTTTGAAATCAATAAATAAGAAATAAAATCATTATTACAGCTTAGAACTTAATATCAGTATTGTTACACACAATATAATAAGTAGTATTATATATAAACCAGTAATATCAATCTTAAAATAGAGTATAAAAACACTCATTATGATGTTTATAACACTCATTATTATCACACAATGATACACCAAATTTACTAAGAACAGCATTGCTTTGGAAGCAAGTGAGGCTTGGAAAATACAAATATTATATTCTAAGCCTACAATACATTTATAATTCTAAATAGTGCTGAAATAATACATTTCAAAAATTGTTATTAGGGTAGATGCTCCAGTTTTGGCCATATTAAGAGAAAATTTGAAATAGAAATTTCACAGTGGAAAACTGGTTAAAGCATATTAAGCCGTACTATTCTTTTATAAATTTCTTTGGCTTTCTGTTAATTATAAAATATTTCTGTAGAATGTTTTTGATTTTAAGTTACGAATTTTTCAATTATTTATCCCGATTTGTACCACTTTTGGCCACGCTAAAATCATATTACTTAACAGATATTTTAATGATGTTAAGCAAATAAAAGCATTTTTAAAATGTTTTATTACATTATATTTACTTAAAATAAGTTAACAAAATATACATAGCTTGATTTCAGCTGCAAATTTGAGTTGAAATAACAGTTAATATAGTTGGTCAAGTACATATATACATTTAAAAAAAAAAAGGAAATATAAATGTTTGGGAAAAGAATTTATGTGCAAATACTTAAAGCATGTAAATTTTTGTGAAAAAAAACTGCCTTAAAATGATTAATTAGTATTATTATACTAATATTATCTGCAACTACACATTTTGCAACTATTAAAATACATCGGAATCATTCTTAAGATTAGTCTAGTATGGATATAAAAGAATACTCCTCTCCTCATCACTTGAGTCTGGTTCATCAAGTTGAAATTTCCTAACATTAATGTTTACCAAACATTCAAAATGGAAATGTTTATTTTATACAAATATTCTTAAAGTTCTTTAATGCTTAAAAGTAATAATGACCAGGTGGCCATAAGTGGAACATGTATTGTACCTGTTTTGGCCACCATACAATAAAGAAGGGAAGAATATTACCTGTTTCTATCCTCCCGGAAGAAGTTTTAGCATCATATTCGTCATCCAGAAATGTGTATATTTCTTCCCAAGATCTTTCTCTGGCCACTTTATTTTTATAATTAGCATCTCTTTTGTCCCATAGACAGTATCTTGCTTCAACTAGCTCGCATAAAACTGTGACATCAAATTTACAAGACATTAGAATTTGTATGAAACAGCAAGCAACAATGAACGGGCACACTACACTACGGAAAAATGTCGGACCGACGCGAAAAATGTGTTTGGCGCAGCATAGTCAAATATGGCTCTTGTGCCAGAAAACATAACACAACCAACCGACCGACGCAAAAAAGGATGGCGGCTCTTTTCCGATAAAAATTGTCCGGATAACGATATCGGATACGACAGAATTTTCGACAGGCGGAAAAGCGCATATATTTATGTATTTTGAGTGCGCCGATATCGGATAACGACAATCGTGAAGGAATTATCGGTATCGTATCGGTAAGTGGAAAAGCGCTCTAATCGATTGCTCGTATTTTAATCTTCATCAAATTCATTCCTTTAATTCATCGTTTTTAACTTCGTCTGAATTGTTGGGTGAGGAACACCATCCAAATATTTTTAATTTCTTAAAAACTATACGCTTTTTAACATGTGTTTAATGTCTTCAACTATTTGTTCCTTTTTGTATTTTATTTAAATTTTCTTTCTAGTTTATCCTTGATTATGAATAAATTTTATCACACTGTTCTGTTTTTAATCATTTGCGTGGCGCAGTATGACCAAAACTGGCTCTTGCGCCAAGAAACACGAAACAACCAACCATGCAACTTCAAAATACTTTCTTTAGCTATTTGCTTTATGCCAAAGACCGCGGGAATTCCACTGGATTTAATTCACCATAGCAAGGGAAAAAAATTAGTCGATTTCGAATATCTGAAGAAATAAATGTTTCCTCGCCAAATAATTTGTAGTCCTGCTCGTTTGAGTCGTCGAAAGTGTTGTTCCCAAAAAACGGGTTCGTTGTAACAGTAAATTCTCTGTTTCTGGGAGGTAGTTCCCCCTTGACTTAGGATTCTAAGTTAAATTTCAGCCGGATGATTTCCTATGATGAGTCGAGCGTTTAATTCTAAGATTATTTCTCTCTGGTTGACTGTCACTATATATTTTATTTAGGTTGGTTCCAGTTCCAAGTTTTTTAATCACCTCGATTAGGGGTGTGACAACTTCTATAAGTTAGCGGATCTACGAGAAGTAGTAAGCAAAGTCCTATATTATTTGAGGCTTGTTTTGACCGCTTTGATTGCTTTTCACCGCTTCTGATAATAGTGGAAATTTTGAGTGGATTTGATTTGCCTTTTGTTGTTTCTCGATTCGGTTGTTATTATTAACTCTTTTTTTTTCCCTTTAACATGTATCAGGCAGGATTGGCGGTCATTGACAAAGTGGTCTGTGCTATGATATTTTATACAGTTTTTTTCATTAACTGTAGAATTATGATCTTCTACGTCTGAACAACATTTGAAGCATCCTTGATTTTTAGAGCAATTATCTAGATCAATTATCTTTAGAGCAATGTCTCAAACTGAAACACTTACTACAAACTTTGGTATTTTCATGTTATTTTTGTGTTCTAAGAATACATCTAAATATTCTAATCTTGTCTCTGAACGTGGCTCCCAATTCCTTGATAAGAATAACTGGGGTTGGTTCGTAAGGGTCTTTTTTGTGAATCTTACTATTTTAAATGCCGGAATTTGTTCTTTTTCAAGTTCTTCCGCGATCTCAACAATTCATGCTTCAGTATCTACGTTTCTGACAATATATTGTGTCGATAGGGTATTTCAATAACCCTGTATCGTATTTGAACGTCATTAATCTTCGATAGGATTGGATTGGATTTTGGAGTTTATTGGCACAAGAGCCATGTTTGGCTATACTGCGCCAAACGTATGGTAGATAAGCAGGATCACGGTGCTAAAACATATGGTGATATAGTAAAAAAGGTAGATAAAATTCTAAAATCATTGTGGTTATCCATAGTAACATAAGAAAGGATAAAGGCATGTTGCCAAAAATGGATGGATGAACGTCCAAAAAGGATCAACAATGCAAGGTTTAAAATGTTAGATGTTAAATATGTCTAAAACGTCACATGGTGGGCAAACAACACGGAAAATAAAGAGGACGGAAATTAAATAGATAAAATGCTAAAAATAGTATAGAAGTAAACAAGCGCATCTATACAGCGCATGCCATTAATTGTTTAACCAAAATAAAAATAAAAAAAGTAAGCCATGTTAAAAACAGAGCAGCAAAACTGCTACCTGTTTTTGTAATTCGTAGGAATATATTTATGTTTTGTTTTTTCAGATTTAGAAGAGGGTGGAGGACTAATAACTGCAGGCGAGTCCTCCAAGTCCTCACACATGTTATATTCTAATGTATCTCCTTCTGATACAGGGGAGGAGCTCATCTCGGCATCAGCATCAGATTCCCGAGATTGTAATATTCTTCTTTCCAGTGGAGGGACACCAATGTGCTCTCAATGCAACTGTAGTATGTCGGTTAAGCACATACTCTCTGAATGTCCGAATTTTAACTCCCAACGATTAAAATTTTTTAAAACGATTTCTGTTGATTTATCTCTTTTACTTGGCAAAGCTCCACATGTGAACCTTTTTGCTTTTTTGCGGTCAATTGGCTTTTATCCACATATTTAAACAGTGCTCCTTTTGTGTTTTCTTACCATTGATATTTTTACATATTAATTGCACACTTTTATTTTGACGGATCTCTATACGGTTTGGCGCAGCATGGTCAAATCTATGGCTCTTGCGCCACAAAACCAAACTCAAACTCCAGTGGAGGGAGAACAGCCATAGGTAGAAGCTCAGTGTCAACAGAGGTAGGTTTGGGGGTGTCAAAGGGCTTCAATGCAGATTTAGGACGAGAGGTGTTATCCCTTGTTGGAATAGTATTGAGTACTTCACGCGAAGAGGTTGTGTAAAATTTGGAAATCTTTTCTGCTGTGGTGATGGTGTTATTGTAGTAGGAGAGTCTTTCTTCAGCTTTTTTTTTTGCTCGTAACAAGTTTAAAATCCGTTAAGTCGGGTAAAGCAGAAGCTTTTTCACATAACGGAGCGACAGATGGAAAGGAAGGTTGGTTGGTCATTGCAGGAGGTGCTCTTGGTGTAGAGGCGGACTGTTTAGAACTAGAATCAGCAGCGATGTCTGGTTTGGTTTGAGAGGATGGAGCAGTTGATTTTTTCACCACAGAAACGTAACTGTTTCCGGGAGTAGGTGTCTGAGATTTTATGAGTTTTCTGGCTTCCTGATATGAAATCTGCTTCTTTATTTTCGTGGAAATAATTTCTTTCATTTGTTTCCAGGCAAAACAGTTCCGAGAAAACGAAGTGTGTTCCCCCTTGCAGTTAACACACTTCTCTGCACGGGTGCAATCAGTACTTTCATGTCCGACTTCTGCACAACGGGCACAGGTTAGTGTCCCGCGGCAAGAAGTTTTCGAATGTCCGAAACGTTGGCACTTGAAACAGCGGAGTGGGTTGGGTATATATGTCCTAACAGAGAGGCGCATATATCCTGCTTTAATATGTTCAGGTAATTTGGAGGAGTCGAAAGTTAGTATCAGGTGCTTTGTATTGAGGAGCTGACCATCCATCCGAATCGTTAATCTTCGATAGATTATCTACCATTGAAGTATGATTTGTTACTATAATTAATTTTTTTACTTTTAGTAATAAAATAATTATCGTCTCTTTGTAGTAGTGCATCAAAAGTTGTGTGTAGTTTCTTTGGCGTAGTAATCGGACATCCGCATGTTTCCGTGTTAATAATAACTTTTGTTAGCTCCGTACGCAATGTTAATTTTCGCTTTATCCGCTTCTCAAATATCCTTAACAAATAAACCAAAACCAAACCTTAACAAATAAATTAAGTTTCCTTGCTTCTTTAATTGGCCTCACTAATTGTTCGCCGGTATCTGGATGACCTCGTTCGGTGATGCATTTTGTGTACATATTTAGTCATTAAATGCTAAGAACGTTCCCCCACAAGGGCACATCTTCTTTAGGTGTGACGGGATTCACGACCCCGAGGTACCCTAGTGTCTGCTCTCCTTTCGATTTTTTTGCCTTCCTTTTGAGTTTCTGTTTTTTTTTCCTTCTCTCGAGGGTAGGCGAGGGAGCTCTCCATGAGAAGCAGTTGCCCCTCTGTTTGCTTCTTGCCTCTCATGGACAGCAAATTACCCCCACGTGTTGGCCGTGCGTGGCATCCCATTATACGGGTGGTACATTTCAGTCCCCGGTGTATCAATCGGCTGGTATCCCAGTCACATGGCTGGTCTGCTCAAGGGGATCAAGCTAAGGGGTCACTCCTTGGACTTGGCTTTAAGGGTGGTCACTGTCCCCGGGGGTGACTCTGAGCGTATAGGTTCCGGCTAGCACCAAGGTAAGCGCCGAGGCTGGAAATTTCCAGAGCCGGTGGCTGCCTTCCCCTGTTGGGCTCCGTGGTGGGCGGTGCCGTCTTGCCTGAATCCCTGTTCATATTGTATGGGGCCAAAAACTAACCGTCCCTTTAGTGGGCAACGAAAAGAATCCATTGCGAAAGACTCAAATGTAGAAAAATATTTTGATCATTTTTGTATTGTTCAACGAGTTTCTGAGAATAAGGAGATGTTCCATTCGGTTTCTCCGTTTCTTGTCCAAAAGGCTGTTGTCAGCTAACTTGGTGAAATTTCTTCTGTTCGTAAACTTCGTTCTGGTGACTTGCTGATTGAAGTCAAGTCACGAAAGCAAGCCCAACAAATTATCAAATTGAAAGCTTTGGCCACAATCCCTATTACCGTGAGTGCTCACACTTCCCTTAATTCTTCGAAGGGCGTAATAACTTGTTATTTAACGTATCCGTAGAAGACATTACTAATGAACTTAAAAGCGAAGGGGTAACGCATGTACGCCGTATTTTCATTCGGCGGGATGGACAACTCCTCCCTACAAAGCACCTCATCCTTACTTTCTAAGCACCAATATTACCAGATTCAGTTAAAGCAAGATACATGAAATTAGCCGTGCGACCATTTATTCCAAACCCTCTGCGGTGCTTTAAATGTCAACGTTTTGGCCATTCTCAAACAAACTGCCGCGGTACTCTGACCTGCGCCCGTTGTGCAGAAAAAGGTCGCATGAGCCTGCAGTGGCGACCATACTTCCTTTTCACGGTCTTGTCCATGTTGGAAACAGGAGAAAGAAATAATGGCTGTCAAAACAAAAGAGCAAATTTCCTACCCAGAGGTAAAACGAAAACTCCTGGCACAAACACCTAAATCTGGTCTAAGTTACTCGTCCGCTCTCCAAAAGTCATTTTGTGCAAACTGTTCATGCACAGCATGTGTGCAAAATGCCGCCAAAATACACCCCCCTGAAAATGTATCTGAATAGGATACTGATCTAGCTAATAACAGTGCTCCTGAAACAAGTACACCCCGAAGATCTAAATCGAAATCTAATTCACAATCTAACAGATCTATTAAACTAAAGCTTTCCAAACGCGGCATCTCACCGCAACAGCTGACAGCAAAATTGAAGAAATCGAATGTCAAAAATTCAGTCGCTTTGGGACTTGCGACTCAGGGTTTAGTCCACAAGGACTTGTCGTCCATTTTTGATGGCGTGCTCAAAAGTCCCGATAGAATTGCACTCCATCCATCTGAAGGGGAGGATGAAGAAATCACAATGAGTTGTGATGTTTCGCCAACTCGAGCAACTGTTTCCAATACCTCTCCCCAAACAACAGTTTCTTAATGACTACCTACCTCTCTTGGAATTGTCGCGGCATTCGGTTCAAACTTCATGACATCAGGACCATTCTCAACAATTTCCATCCCGCCTGTTTTTGTCTCCAAGAAACCTTGACATCCAACATTCCTCTAAAATTGCGCGGTTATAACTGTGTGCGGAAAGATACGGACACTGGATCTCGTAGCTGTGGGGGTGTCTGTATCTTGACTTCAAATTTATATTCGAGTACACCTCTCACTTTACATACTACTTTGCAGGCTGTGGCTGTTCAAGTTCACACACGAGCATTGGTTACAGTCTTCTGCATTTATTTACCGCCTCATGATGCCATTAATCAACAACAGTTAAACAACTTAGTGGACCAACTTCCCAAACCTTTTTTGTTACTTGGCGATTTCAACGGCCATAATACTTTATGGGGTTCGGATAGTACGAATTCTCGTGGGCGACAGATTGAACAGTTTATTTCTAATAACTGTCTCTGTCTGCTCAATAACGATGAAAAAACATACTTTCATGAACCGACACGTTCATTTCATAGTCTGGATCTTGCCATCTGTTCTCCTGACCTCCTACCATTGCTGAAAGCGAATTCCAGAGAGATCTGGAAGAAGATCTCCTGGAATGTCTTAAAACTCAAAATGTAATAGCAGTGAAAAGGATAACAATTAAAAGAAACGGCCAAATCTTTCCAACAAAACATTTAATACTCACTTTCAATAATCCAGTATTACCAAAAAACGTCAAAATAGCATATATAAACTGCCCGATAAAACCATACATACCTGACCCACTCCTACACCAATACCAGGTCTTTCATACTCCTCTGCACTAAATTCAACAGCTAAACCTTTAGTACAAAACAGCTTGAAAACTCCACAAATGCAACCCACTGTTGTAAACAATACATCTGCTTCACCTACAATAGTTAATCTAGCAACGGACAACGATACAATTACAATAAAAAAATCTGATTGGCTGGCACTTCTTGCCATAAAAAAATCATGGGAGGACATGTCCAAATGTGTACCTCTGTAGCCCGGTCTCCCTCTAACCCAACTCCTACACTAATGCCTCAGTCAATATTAACTTGTCCAACAGTTACCAGGACAGAATTTGAGAAAAGTACTCCCGTACCTCCGACAACAAATTCATTAAACGTTCAAAAAGCTTCAAATACTTCTCCATCTATACCCTGTACATCTTTATTGAAAAATAGTTCCAATCCTGAAACACCGAAGATTAAAAGAACTCGAGATAACAAAAAACAAACAAAAAAATCAAATCAGTTGACACAAGCAAAAGATTCAAAAGAAGAGAAACGTGCGCGTATACTTGCCGCGAAAAGAGACCAATCTTCTCTTGGAGATGGATCCTTATCCAGGGAAGATTTTTTAAAAGATTCCTTTAAGACGAATAAAATTGGTGACGACGATGATAGCGACTCCTTAATTAAAGTCCATCCATCTGAAGATGACATGTCAACTAGTGAGGTCGATGAACCTCCACTTTCCTCTTAATTTTTCTGCGTTGGGTGGTTCCCTTTTCCTTTTTTCCTTGTTCCCTTTTTTTCATGGCTACTTTTATATCGTGGAACTGCCGAGGTTTCATGAGCAAGTCCTTAGAATTAAAAGATATCATAAACAAACACCACCCCGCCTGTATAGCAGTCCAGGAAACATATCTTAAAACAGATAAACATTATATCCGAAATTACCAAATTTTCAGTAAACACCACAATAGTGACAGGGCTTCTGGTGGCGTCGCTATTCTTGCAGCTAATTATATCCCATCCATGCCTTTAACCCTGAACACTAATCTTATAGCTGTGGCTATCCGCATTCAAATGCAATCCTTGGTAACTGTCTGCAGTCTCTATTTGCCTCCCAATGACCGTGTCAGCCAAACCGACCTCAATCATTTAATTTCTCAACTGCCTTCTCCGTTTATTATTTTGGGCGACCTCAATGGCCATAGTCCCTTTTGGGGCAGCACTGATTCAAACGCTCGTGGCCTTCAAATCGAACACATTCTTGCAGACCACAATTTATGCTTATTAAATTCAGATGAAAAGACACATTTCCACTTACCAACCCGAACCTTTCACTCAGTCGATCTCGCAATTTGTTCTCCATTTCTCTTGCCCTTCTTCAGTTTGACAGTTGACAACGACCTATACAATAGTGACCATTTTCCTTTAATCATCACGGGCAATAGACATAATCCGACAAACTCTTACCGTCCTCCCAAATATGTCTTAAATGCCGCAAATTGGCAAAAGTTCACTTCCCTTGCCAATATCAATTCCGAAACAATTAAATCCTCTTCCATCGAGCAAGCTCTGAGCTATATCGTGAACACCATAATTGAGGCTGCGGATAGTTCCATTCCTAAAACATCGGGGAAGCGGAGGAAACAAAACAAGCCTTGGTGGAATGCGGAATGCCAACAGGCCTACAAAATCCAACGGAAAGCTTGGGGAATCTTTCGCAGGTACCCCACGACCCAAAACTTTATAAATTTCAAAAAATACAGAGCAGAATCCAGAAAAATTCAGCGACGCAGTCGCAGGGCTTCGTGGCGGAAATTTATTTCAGGCATTACTTCTACAATTTCGAGCCGGCAAATGTGGGCTAAAGTTAAAAAAAGCTTCAGGTGTTTCCAATAGTAATGCAATCTCAGTTTTAATACATAATGGACAAACAATTTCATCCTTAAAAGGTATTGCAGATTCAATAGCCTCGACATTAGCTTATACTTGCAGTAGCCAAAATTATCCTAGACAGATTTTGAATAACGAAATTAATGCAGAAAAACAAAAATTAAATTTCAATTCCCGGACCAATTTTTCCTACAACAGCAGTTTTTCATTCCTGGAATTCCAGTCGTGTCTTGCCTCTTTACACGATTCTTCTCCTGGTCCAGACATTATTACATATTCTATGATTAAACACCTAACAACTGAATCACAGGACGCTTTATTGCATTTCTACAACCGTATCTGGCAAGAGCAATATTTTCCTGCTCTCTGGCAGCAGGCTATAATAATTCCTTTATTGAAACCAGGAAAGAACCCAAAGAATCCATCAAATTATCGTCCAGTTGCTTTGACCTGTTGTCTTTGCAAGGTACTCGAAAGAATGATTAATCGCAGGCTCGTACATTACTTGGAGGCAAATAAATATCTTCACCCATTCCAGAGTGGGTTTCGAAAGGGTCGGAGTACCATTGATAACCTGCTTGCTCTTGAAACAGACATTAGGCTCTCTTTTTTACAGAGAAAGCATTTGGTAGCAATTTTCTTCGATATAGAAAAATCGTACGACCGGACCTGGAGGTACGGAATTTTAAAAGACTTGTATGATCTGGGATTGAGAGGAAACCTACCCATTTTTATTAAAAATTTTTTACAACTTCGGAAATTCCGAGTCAAAGTCGAATCTGAGTTTTCTGATTTTTTTATTCAAGAGGAAGGTGTTCCGCAAGGTAGCGTTTTAAGTGTGACTCTTTTCATTTTAAAAATTAACAATATTTTAAAACAATTGCCAACTTCTGTGAGAGGTTATTTATATGTTGACGACCTGTACATTTCTTGTACAGGGAAAAATATGAATTTTATTCAAAGACAATTGCAAACTGCCGTAAATAATATAACACAATGGTGCAACAATAATGGTTTTGCCATCTCAATATCTAAAACGGCTGGTGTACATTTTTGCCGAAAACGTAACCTGCATCTTGACCCCGAAATCAAGCTATATGGTGAAGACATAAAATCTGTAAATGAAATAAGATTTTTAGGCATTATTTTTGACAAAAAGCTCTCATTTCTCCCCCACGTAAAGCAGTTACGAAAAAAATGTGAAAGTGCCTTAAATATTTTAAAAGTGTTATCAACGACAGCTTGGGGAGCTGATCGACTTTCAATGCTA
>BGPR01036379.1:0-15562 GCA_013235015.1 Araneus ventricosus
ATATATATATTTGACGTATAAATATTTTTAAAGTTCAAAATTTCGTTTGCAAATACATTGCAAGATAATAACGCATAATACGGATTACGATTCTCTTGAATGTCCATAATACTTATGAACTATTATACACATAAATTTCATGGTATGCCAAAGAGTAACTGACTAAAGAAATTTTCTTTAGTGAGTTTATGTAGACAGTTTTTTTTTGAATATGTAAAAAGTTTTTCTTTCAGAATAGCTGTTTGCATATACAAATGATTTTGAGATTCACCTCTACAGCATGCAAGTTTATCTTTGAAGCAAATGATAATTCATCTCAGAATTTACCTGATTTTCGATGCAATAATTGGTAACAATCACACATATATAGACTTTGAATCATAACGTTTTTCTTTTTGTAGTAGCACAAACCTTTCAGCATCTCATTTGAAGAAAAACTGTTCATTCAGAAATTTTTTGCAAACGATGTATCAAATTATCAATCAAAACGATGTAATCAATCTTAACAAGCAACACCCCATATCTTAATTTTTTTTTAAATTTCAAACACGAATATTGAAATTAATGTTTCGCAACCAATAACGATTGTTTCTAAATTTTTATCACGCCTGGTGGGAACATGTGGTCTCATGTTCATAGCAGATATTAAAAATTCTTCAGCGACGAAATGTAAAGTTAGTATCTACTTTTTATTTCGCCGTGGAATTGAAATTGAGAGAGTATGATTTTTTTACTGAAATATACTTCTTGCAATTATCTACTCGTAATAAGTTTGTTTGATTCAATTTGGTAACAAATAGAATTTAAATTTCTGATAAATTATCCTCAGAAACGAATGGGTGTACTAAACTATAGCTACAGTAATTTTGTTTCAGTTTGTAATATATATATATATATATATATATATATATATATAATATAAAAGAACAAAATATTTTTAGAAAGACTAAAAATTTAAATATTACACAAATACAAGAAAAATTATACTAAAAGGAGACCTTTGTTTCTTGTATTTTTTTATTTTTTGTTTCGTGTATGTTTTGATATGATGATTTTTTATTTATATATGCGATATTAGTAAAGAACTAATCATTTTTAATTTTTATTATTTTAGTAATAAGTATTATTTTAATTTTTCTGATGAGCTAATATCCTTCAATATTTTTTTGATTGATATTTGATATTTTTCCGATTATATTTGTTTTCTGCTATGTGCAATTTGTTGTGATCAAGATGTAATCTCAACAGTTTTAAATAGTTTTTTGATAGCATATGGATGTTGAATTAAGTTGTTATCTCAGTTCGCAATTTGACCCGACACCGTTCGTCATCTTACCCGACTTTCCCCTATTACCTAAAACTGGTTGTCAAAAGAAGGACAAAATTTTGATTTATGCTCATTCCTGAAAATTCATATCACACGCTGAATAATGGGAAAATAATTATAATTTCTAAATTCTCGAAGATGTCTATTCCACTATTTGTCTTTGATGGTAGCAAGTTCTTAATATCAGATACCTTACACTTAAGATATTTAACCAAGATTAACTTTTCTTATGTAAAAAGAAACAGAATTTGTAGAAAATAAGGGTTTTAAGAAGACATAAACATCTGGTCTGTCGTTGATTCATTTATTATTCATCAAGTTTGGCTTATCTATGCTTGAATAAACTTTATGTTGGGAAAAATTATTCGGGGAAAACTGTATTGAAAAACCTGAACTTAACTCAGATAATATTTTTTGGTACACGAAAATCATTTTGAATCTTACCTGTGTATCCAAAACCTGCAGCATAGCCCCATGTACAGGACAAGATCCTTTGTACTCTTTCTCACAGATGTCGCAAGCTATAAATTGATGGTCTGATTTAGAAATATAACAGAGAAGCTTTTTCAAACAAATGAGTTTATTTTTAACATAAAAAGTATTGATAAATGTCTATTTTATTGCTTCTTTATCTCTGGATCAAAAAATATCAAAATAGTATTTGATTCTGTAAAACTACTAAAATTTGAAAAATTTAAAACACGAAAGTATTCAGGCGTATATATATAACTTTTTCAGAAATGAAACTCCAAAATATTTTAATTAGATTATTAGTGCACAATTCCTGGGTCATAACAAAACTGAAGTTGGAAGAGTCTATCCAAAGAAAATTTAGTTTTTATTGATCGGATGAGAACTTCTTCATTACTATCTACGAGGATGGATAAAAAAAGTTTTCAAGGGTAATAAAATTTGTTTATATAACTTTGGACAGAAAATACAAAAGAGAAAAAAGAGGCCTACTTGCCGATCATTTTTCCACATATTTATCAAATCTATTTAGGCATTTATCTGAACGCAACACCAAACTGTTTAACTCGGCTTTGTAGAAATCATGTCCTGTCCATTGAGCCAGTTCTCAGCAACTGTTTTCACATCACTCTTTGAAGAAAATCTTGTTCCAGATAAGTGTTCCTTCAATTTCGGAAAAAGGAAATAATCATTGGGCCATCGTGAAGTTATCCGACGCAAACCTCTCGTCATGTTGAGTGATGGTGTCATCCTCCTGCATGACAATACACATACTGCTCGCAAAACTCAAGAATTGCTGTGAAAGTTCAAGTGGGAAGTCTGGAGCCACCCCCCTACAGCCCAGATTCGGCATCCAATATGGGTTCCAGAAACTTATCTGGAACAAGGTTCTCTTCAGAAAGTGATGTGAAAACAGTTGTCGAGAACTGGGCCAATGGACGAAACGTGATTTTTTCCAAGCCGGGTTGAACAAGTTGCTCCTGCGTTCAGATAAATGCTTAAATAGATTTGGCGATTATGTGTAAAAGTGATCGGCAAATATGCCTCTTAACTCCCGTTTGTTTTTTCTGTCCAATGTTAATAAACAATTCTTTGTCTCCCTTGTAATTTTTTTGGACCCATCCTTGCAATTATTATTTGGCCTGAAAGTGATGAAAAGTTGAAATATTTCCAAGATTCCACGGGACTATGAAAATAATTTAACGAAAAAACCCGAAAATTCGATTATGTCTTAACTAAATGGGAAGATGGCCCTTTTTCTACTGAAAATGAAAAAAAAATATTTCACGATAAGAACACAGGAACTTCTCCAAAATTCTTACCCGACTTAATTATACATTGCTGTGTTCATTCATAACATCAAAAATGGGTATTACCTTAGGACATTTTGAAATGAGAGCCTATTGCAATATGTTAAAAATATGCAACCCTTTAAGAATATGTTTGCCGCGCAAACTTTTATAAGACTTTATTTCTTCTTAAATAAAGTAAGACATCATTTCTACGTCTTTCAAGGGGTTGATGTAAGATGATGTATAAATGAAAAGACGTATAATCCAAATTTACTAAACAAATTTGATAATTAAAAATTTAATGCCACTAATTCAAATTCATTTAAAAGGATTAACTTTAAAGTTTTTTTAAGATCGTACTACATAGTGTGGAATTCAATAATTGAATTCTAAAATTAAAAAATTATCACAAAAGTGAGAAAAATCATACATTTATTCCATATCTTGAATATTAATTGCACATATTTTATATAATTTATGTGCATGCAGTCAGGCGTTTAATTACGAAAAGCTTTAACCATCTTCTGACGTGCTGATTCTCTGTAAGTGATATAAGTACAACATTATCAATCGAATTAAATTTAATGAATGTTTTTTCACTATTCTTATGGCAAGAGAAATAAGTTCGAAGGTTTTTAATGGAGTCCATTGTGACTTTACAGAAAGGTGGAATAACTTCGTCACCATCGCTTAAATTAGCACCGGACAATTTGTCTCCTATTAATTCATCAATTGTGAATACTTTCGAAGTCATATTTTTATCACAGTTCATTTACTAAAAAGGAGGGAATTTTCACTTTTTAGAAAAGGGTAAAAAGACGTATAATGGAAGATTTACGTCAGATAAACAAAGCACTTCATCATAACAGTGAATACGAATGAATCGGGACTCTGATTAAACGACGTATAAATGAGAACCGATGCTCCTTTAGTTTCAATATACAATGAGGGGAAATAGTATAATTCTTCATGATTCGTCTAAGTGTTTAATTAGTGAGTTGAAATACAATTTCCAAATTAAGTGACACTACGCTATTAAAGAACATTATACAATTGCATTTTTCCATGAGAGATTTTTTTAATTACGAATTAAATATTTTTACATCATGGCTCTGTTTACCTTCAGCCAGCGGTGTCCTACTGGTAAGGTCTGCCTTGGGGTGGGAGGTTTCCAGATTCTAAACTCATTTCATTGAACATCCGCCGAGTAGGTGGACCTGGTGCACGTTAAATCCACGTAGGATTTCAACATTCTCCCGTTAGCGTGGAGCGGAAGTTTGCAATTCGAAATTACGTGGTCCACCCTAAAATACCTCTCGTATTGCTTCCAAAAGGAACAATAATATAACTAAAGTTTAAAGTGTTTACTTTCAACAAAATATAGTAAAGCATCGTTAATACGTTTCTGATTCGTACGTCGTTTCATTACAGCCCGTTATTTTTACAGTAACCATTGTAATAATAAAGCACTTAGTTTATACGAAGGGAATTTCGGTTATACATCGTTTTCCCACATTCCAGAATTCTCAGATTTTCTGCATCGGTCAGTATTTCTCCATTCCTATTAAGGGCGAAACTTTTCCTAAAAGGCAGGGGGGATAACGTGATGAAAAATGCGGAGAAATTATTCCGCCTTCCGCTAAAGACCAGTGGACTCCATTGAATAACGTCGAACTTATTTTATTTGTCAAAATCCTAATGAAAAAATATTCAATGAAATAAATTTGATTCTCAATGCTGTACTTGATACTCACAGACAATCAGCTTCTTGGACTGGGGTGGCCTAGTGGTATAGTCCCGGCTTCGGGGCAGTAGTCTTTCAGGTTCGAAACTCAATTCCTCTTAAGCCGCCGCGAGAAAAAACCCCGACACTAGATAAGCCGATGGCGGTCGTTGTGGAAACGGGATGTTCCACTACATTTTGAGGGTGAAGAAAAGGGCTTTATTTCATTTGGCGCAGATGGAACTGGCGGAAGTCTCGTTTCGCTTTGTACTTCGGTCGAAAACGAATTCCTCGCCCAACGAAGTGCGCTTAATTTGCAAATGTTGCGGTTTATTTTATACCCATTTCCCTCCCTTCTTCGACTCATCTACTTGAGGTAACTCTATTCAGGTTTTTCTCGTGATGGTCCTCTGCACGTTAAATCATACGCAGGAGGCCAAACGTTCCCCAGCTGGTGGTGCGGTCACTCCAGTTCAGGCGTCACTTAAACTTACTTATCCGCGGTTCAAAACTAAAAGGACCGTAGCCCTCTTGTTGCTACAAAACAGGAAGTTTATAAACTAAACATATAATCAGCTTGTCAAACGACGATTAAAGATTTTTTAATAAAACTTCTACTTGCAATCAAAGGAATTGTATAATATAAGAAATGCAATCAAGATATGGAATACAGGTTTGATTTTTCACGCTGTTATGATAAATGTTTAATTATAGAACTTAATTATTATTTTCATTACTATGTAGTTCAGGTCATCAATGATAGAATTATATATTCTATAATAAACGATTAAATAATAAACTTCATAGCTAATGAATTCTTTTGATTCTATTTGAAAAATTTCTTCGGAAATGAAATGTCTATGGTATTAAAAGATTCTCTAAGAAAAGCTACAAAGAGAGTGAATTCACTCACATAAAAACTCATCTTCATCTTCCACATTATCTTTCTTTGTGACGTAACATTTCTTTGGGACGTTGCGTTTGGGATAGCGAAGCTTTGAATTTGTATCTAAAACGGTAAAAGTATATCATAAAAATATTTTGAAAATAATTTTTCTGAGAGAAGTTGAGAAAACAAATTTACTTAATTTCCCAGTAACCTATAGAAAAATCTACCAAGTTTCTTTAATTTTTAAAACCAGCGGGAGTGGTCTTCCTAAAACTTTCTCGTATCCGCCCTAACGCGGGTGGGGAAAAAATGCACAGAGCGGCAGTAACATGGACGATTCTCTAACACTGGAGGGGCAAAACGCGAGCGCTGTTTTTTTCGCATTGTAGAATGGTGAAGAAACCGAATATACAATTTGAAAGCCTTTTTTTCAACCGGCTGAAACCAAGATTGGACACATATCTACAATTAAGAAAAGAAGACCACATATTTATGTAATAGGGTTAAGGAGTTACCGTGTTCACAAGTTTGTGATTATACAGACCGACAGACAGTCAACCCTTCGACGGATCTGGTCAAAAATTTGGTACGGACCTACATTCCTTATGGTAAAAACTATGTACCAAATTTTATCTATCTAGCTATTTAAGTTTTTGAGTTATCGTGTTCACATGAAAGCGAAAAGACGCACTTCCCGTGGACGGATTTTGACCAAACTTTGACAGAAACCTACAAATTATGTGTAAAGATCACATGACAAATTTAATCCTTCTAGCTTTAATACATTTTTAATTAACGTGTTCACAGACAGACAGATAAACAGAAAATTATAGTTCCAAAATTGTGTTTTTCGTACTTAGGGAGGTCTAAAACGGTAAGTTTCCTCAAAATCTCGAGTTCGAATTTTTTGAAGATTACAATACTTTCTGTTATGAGAAAAAATTATGTCCATTAATAGATCATACATATTAATTTAAATTCTTAAATCCTATTACTTTTAAATAGTTACGATTAGAACGGGAAATAAAAATTTATTAAACAAAAATTCGATAAACCAGACGATGTGAATATCCATAAGGTGTTTAAAAATTATATGCAAATAGGTACAATGGGGTGACAGAAAAATGTGAACACCTTTGGATTTGCACAGGTTTCCGAATATCTTCCGAAATGCTTAAGGGAGTTTCCTTGAACTTCGACCATGTAAGTAATAGGCTTAAACTCACAATTTTCAATGAAGTTTCGGTCCCGAAGGCATTTAGGGGACCGACTACAAATTGATGAAGATGAATGCTATTTTGGCTCATCCCATCTCACAGAAATATGATAACGATTTGCAGGGAGGTGAATTTCGGTTGAATTTAAAAGGAGCTAAATTATGAGGGTTCTTGCACAAATTGATATTTTCTAAACATGAAACTTCGAACAGTAATAATGGATTTTTGGAAAGTTAAATGTCCGAATACTCATGTATACTAATAAATTAAATACATTATTTAAATCGCATTTCAACGGTAACAATTCGAAGATTAAAGTTTAGGAAATATCAACTTGTTCAAGAACCCTCATCATTTAGCTTCTCTTAAAGTGCAACTGATACACTGTGACGAAAAAGCTTAGAAAATGAACAAATCCACACAGATTTCAAAATACATTCGATCAATTTTCTAACACGGCTGTAGTGAACTGTGCTACATACGCATACACAATATTATAACAATAAAAGTTGACTTGAGCCTATTTTAAGTTATTAAGAAATTAAAAACAAAATTAGCATTGTCTAAAAAGTTTAGACAAAACTGAAATGGAATTAAAATAAAAAGGATTTAAAGCCTGATTGCTCATCCATTTTTGTTCATTAGTTCATAAATACGAGTTTCCGTTGAAGAAACTAAATCTTGCATGGTTTAGGGCTCGATTTCGCACCAAACATCGTCAATACATCTCTTGAGTTCATTTACAGAAGAGTATTGTCGACCATTGCTGTAAACTTTGAGACACATGATGCCCCAAAGATTCTCTATTGTATTAAGATCTGGGGTACATGCTGGTCGGTCGAGAACTTTTATATTCTGAGAATTAAACTAGACTTTTGTGTCGTTTGCAGTGTGAATCCAAGCATTATCATGCTGAAATTTTCTTTGAGAGCCACCTAGAAGCCAGCAAATGGTAGCAGGTTATCCGCCAATGTCTTGGCATAATGTTGTGATGCTTGGCGACCACTGGTAAAGTGCAGAGACACTTGTCCGTTGTAGCAAAAGGCTGCCCAAACCATCACCGAGACACGACCTTGTCTGCGACTAAAAATACACCGAGGTTCTTTGCGCAAGTCATGCCAGTACCATGCCCAACCATTTGGACCATCCAGATTCCACTTTTTCTTATAACTTAATATCACTGATTGCCCTTTCTGTCCTTATGACATAATGAGTTCGAGCCCACAACATTCTTTGTGAGTTATTCTGTGGCTTTAGAGCTGGTTTCTATTTCATTTTGCAATGAATCATAGTTCCTGTTTCCAAAATTCGTCTACGAATTGTATCCCTTGATACCGAGAGTCCTGATGACCTTTGGACATCACGAACAGTCATTTGTTGGGTACTCGATAGTCTTTGGATCTGACGATCATCTCGTTTATTCGTCACACGCGGCCTCCCAGATCTGCGTTTTGCTTTATGTAAGCATCCTGTAGTGTTGGGATTCTCAACACGCATTCTCCTTCCCCGAGGGTCGGGGATTGTTTTTAATCAGTCGAGTTGAGAACTCGAAGGCTGGAGGGACTTTTCGGAAAGCGTCGGCGAGTGAGGCCGGAATCCCAACGCTTATTTCGATTTGACGTAGGGTCCAGACGTATCTTTCTGTCTGTGTCGTTGCTGACCGCGAAGGGTCGCAACAATTATTCCTATTTTGCTATTCTGTCAGTACTCAGTGTTTGTCCAGTCTTCTGTGTTGTCATCTAAATAAACTGTTATTTGTATCTCATCACTGGAGCATGATAATCCATTCAAAAGAACCAACACCATAAAAAAAGGGTTACCACCATCACACATCCAATAGATAAAACTCGATAAATAGATTTCTTTGATCGTGTAATAATAGCCGAAATTTCCGAAACGAGCTTACCTTCAGCTTTCAACTGCCAAATTTTCATAACCTCATCCGTTTGAATTTTTTTCGCTCGCGGCATCTCGACTACGAAGTGTTATTATTTGCAGAACTTAAGTACTCGAAATCTATGAAGACATCTCTTTAAATTTGCATATGCTAACAAAAATTATCAGAAACTCGTAATCGTGTCTAAACTTTTGCAACAAGAAATTTTTTGTTTCTATCCAAAATATAAGTATGATAGCAAATAAAACATGTGTGTTTTCGTATTTTAAAAAAGTTATTGAATGTGTTTAAAGGCTTTGATAATTCTACTATCACAATTTTAAAGCTGAATAACATCAGTGTCTAAAATTTTGCCTCGCAATGTATTCACCTCCCTACAATACCAATATATTTCTGAATCTTAACGGTATTTAACTGGCATTTTTATATAAGTTGCCTTATGTATTTGGCTTTGAAGCTATTAAAGAAAAGTTATGCAATGACTCGCACATGCTCAGAAACAAAATACTTACTATAAATACTTATATTTGCTCTACTATTAAAAATATTTACTTCAAATTTTAATACAGTTCTTATCTATTATATTTTCGAGTTCCATGTAAGTTTCGCATAATTTTGCTTAATACTCTGCATGCTATAAGCAAAAAACATCCTGGAAAAAATGGGATTTTTTAAGAAAACCTTTATATCTTCCAGAATATACATGTTTTCTTTACTAAAATGCATGTAAGTAATGTGCGGATTAAACATAACCATTAATGAAAGTTACATATCTTTATCAGCTTTATGTAAATATAAAATTTTATAAAATTTTTTGATTTTTTTTTTGCTTATCATGCAGAGTTTTACGCTAAATTTTGCGAAAATAACAGAATGCCCGACATATATAAAAAACATTGTATTAAAATTTGAAGTAAATACCTCAAATATTCAAGCTACTTATTTCAAATTTTAATAGATACTGTCGAGTATACTGTAAATGTCGCAAAATTTGGCGTAAAACTCTAAATGTTATAAGCAGAAAACATGAAAAAAATCTGGGATGTTTTAAAGAAACCTTTGTATCTTCCCGAATATTCATGATATTTTTATGAAAATGCATGTAAGCAGTATACATGAAAAGCAAAATTATTGATGAAAGTTTCAAACCATTATCAAGTTCCTGTGAAACGGGGTGAGCCCACATTTTTTTCATCTTCATCAATTTGTGGACGGTCCCCTAAATGTCCTCGTGACAAAATCTTCACTGTAAAATGTGAGTTCACACGATTGTGTGTCCTACGATTCTCCACAACTGATTGTGAATCATTGTATTCAAATTAACTCCAAATGTTTCGCATTTTACCAATCTTGCAATACTTTTGGCCCGTAGTATATGTTCATTACTTTTTTCTAAATCAGCAACTGGCAGTTTATAGTAGACACTAAGGTGACACTAAGGTGAGCTAATGCATTTACTCGGCCATATTTTGCAATCTATACTGCTTTTTGAAAAAGTTATTGCGGACATTTTCATGAAAAATTTAAAAAAAAATATTTTTAGATTGAGAATGCGCCATTTGCATTGTCTTCATATATTAGAGACATCATTTTACTTTTACCCATTTCTGTCACTCCGAATGAGCGGAAGACTTATTTTCGAGTTTAAGTACACATCCTACGTGATACCTCAATAAAATTGCATCTTGAATAACATCGGAAGAAAAATTAATTAATCTTAACAGTCTCCCTAATATGGATTGCGTAAAAAATTAAAGATAATTTTAATTCTATATAGTATATCCTTTAAAAGATAATAAAAACGATATTCAGGCGAACTGAACTCGGCATCTATAAATATGACATTTCTTTACTTTATTTTGGACAAAGGATGAGATCGAGGCTTACTTTTAGAACAATCAGGTTCTGTCAGGTTTTCTACCATGTCACCAAACATATTATTCATCTCCATGCATTGGAATAAATTTTCCAATATCTTCAGAGCGGTTTCGGCGGATTTAAAAATTTTGTTTCCGAATTCCTTCGGTTTAACAGCTCGAAAAGTTATGAAGGTTGAGGTCATCTAGCAAGAGAAAAAAAGAGAAATTTCTAATTTCATTTTTAATAAAAAATTCTATTGTACTTCTTCTTACTCTTATAAGTTTTTTTTCCTTACATTAAGAAGCGAATTTTCAAGCTTATAGTTGACCGGCAGTATCAGCATAAAATAAGTTGGCCTTATTAGAGCATTCTGCAACAAGCACATTTTCCAAACCATCCAGTGTATTTGGTGGTTATTTCAATCGGAAATATGTGAGTTGCCTCTAACCAACATATTTATTGAACTCCTATCCGTACTATCATTTTTAAACAAATGTTTCACTAGGAAAATATTGAAATCTGTAGAATTTTATTAATTTTTAATGTTAAAAAATAATTATTGATCTTTTGGATTTTCTCGACATAGTAATTATGGAAAGTGGGATAAACCCATATTAAAAGATGTACAGTCGGACCTCTATTTAACGAAGTCACTAAATCTTGAAAAAAAGTTCGTTATATAGAAAATTCGTTAAATAGAGATTCACCTTTTAAAATACTTTAAACTACACAAAACAGATTTTAAATTCATAAACACAAAATATTATTAGAAAAGTAATTAATCACATTTTTATTTTGTAAATTAATATCTATTTGTTTTATATATCTTACTCATCAAAAAGAAATCTGGAAAGAAAACAAGAATAAAGCAAAGCATTGTCCAGGAATACACTGTATTTTAAATTCTAAAAAATAATTTTATATTGAAATTAATGAATTTTAGCATTTCATCATATGAAGGCTTGTTGATCTCTGCACCATGATCATTTCCATCTTCGTCTTCATCGCAATTCATTGCTGTATTGTTTTTATTTTTCACACTGTCCACTTCAAAACTGCCTCATCCACATCTTCATAGACACATGCTTTTAAACGTTTTGAACAAGAATTCGATGAATCATAATTTTATATCTTATCACGATTTTTTTATTATGATTAATAAGCTGTTTGGAGGAATACC
Organism: Araneus ventricosus; assembly: GCA_013235015.1. Taxonomy (NCBI): domain Eukaryota; kingdom Metazoa; phylum Arthropoda; class Arachnida; order Araneae; family Araneidae; genus Araneus; species Araneus ventricosus. The sequence continues at coordinate 11,857 of BGPR01036379.1, forward strand.
AAATTTTACAGCAATATCCTTTTTTTCACGCCTTTATCCACCTCATGAAGAATTAAATTTTTTTCTTTGATGCTCAAGCACTTTCGCTTTGACATTTTCCCGCTTCAAGGTCATTGATCACCATAAAATGTGTTAAAACAACGAATAAGTTGAAATATTTTGAGAAATAGGAAGAGAAAAAAATATTGGATCACAAGAAAAAGTTCGTTAAGTAGAGAATGCACTTCGCGATTTGGAGGTTATTTTACGAAGAAATTCGCAAAATGTTCTTGGTTCCAAGAAAAAGTTCACAAAATAGAGAAATTCGCGAAATAGAGGTTTGTTAAATAGAGGTCCGACTGTATTTAAATGCAAAGAAAAATTACAATAAATCATGTTTTCTCGAAAGGAAACTCTTATACACTTTTAGGTTTAAAAATACTTAATACAATATGCAAAATATGAAAGTTTTCATTAATTTCATCATGGTTATTCAAATCAAATGATTCTATTTTCTTCGAATTAATTCATTTGAAGTTCGATCCAAACATTTTTTAAGACATAATGATTCACATGATGAATTTGATGCATCAGATAATGTCAGGTTTCTCTCCTTTATCGAATGAACAAATTAGGAAAATTAAGAAAGAACTTAAGAAAGCTCAAGTTTAATAAAAATAATTTCAGTAAATCGTAAGGAGTATAAATATGAAAAAAAATTTCACATAGCCAGAGATGAAACAAACTTACCGTTTTTGATGAAGGTGAATTCGTTTCCATGACGATAGAAATATCTGAAGTAGCACCTGCACCTATTGAAAGATTTATTTTTGAATTCAGGTATTTTGACTAAAAGCAGACGAAGAACTTAAAATGAAACACACAGAAGATAAATCGATGTATCATGATGCCTCACCTCTGTTAGAGATCATGCGCTTAGAAGGTGCTGAATTCGGAACTGCGAACAGCTTAAAATCAGCTTTGGGATCTTCATTGCCTGAAATACGTTATGAGAGAAAATACCGTAAAACGCACAATAAAATCAACAGTTAGTTCAAAGTAAATAAAATTCTCTTACATAAGAATAAATGCAATTTATATAATTTTCATTCATTACAAATATTGCGTTATCACAAATGGTTTATATCAAATGAAAATTCCTGAGAAAATATAACGGAAATATATAGATTCTGTTGTAAAATGAATTTCCACTTTTATTCATGTACTAGCCACCTTCGACGACTAGCTTGTTCACCGGGAATATAAATTCAATTGAATCTCTTATGTATAATTTGATATTCATGGTTCCCTTAAATTAAGTAATCTTAAATTTCAAATTCTGATAGACAATTAAACCATGTACTTTCAGAAGCCTTGCATCTGCTCTGTCCGTTGTCTGCATGACTGTCACTAATGAAATCAAGTAACCGTCTGTATCATGTAACATCGTCATGTCGGCATCAACTTCACTCTCTTATTTCTATCGAAAAATATGTCTTTGATTTTAACTTTGAAATGGAACGGTACATTTTAATTCCAGTCGCATGTTAGCTGGATGAAAATATTCTGATTAAAACATAGCATTAAACATTAAGATATTACCTTAGCTTTCAACTATGATAGAGAAACACGCAAATAAAGGTTTGTTTAAACAATGAAAATGGTTTGAATTGCGTTGCAACAATGAAAAGTATTGTTGTAAATTATGCTAAAAAATATTTTTTTTAAAAAATTATTAAAATTAGAGAAAAAATCGTACGGCAACTTAATTGATATAATTGTAAAGATTGATATAATTGTGTTCGCAAATTCAGATGGTGTAAAAATAATTTTTGTTCTGAAATATTTTCGGAATTTATTAAAGAAAAACGCTAAGTTTTCTCTAAATTATTAATTAATTGAAATTTCAAATAAGGGTTCCTAGGTGCACATTCCCACCCTAAGAAGGATGTTTGTGCCAAATTCCGTAGCTCTAGGCCCAGCGGTCTGCCCTGTAGAGCGCCAACACACACAGACACACATTCGCCTTTATTAGTAGTAGAGATAGTAAATTAAATTTTCACCTACAGAATATCAAGTTTTTCTAATCTAAAATTGTGAACTGAATACATAAATAAACATAAATTTCACCTTTTGGCTGCCCATCAGTGGTTTTGTTCCTGGGTCGCTTAAATTTAGTCATCATGAATTCTGGCACCTTGGGTGTGATTCCTGAAAAATGATGATGAAACAACTCTCAATACCAAATATTAATATTCTTAGATTTGAAAGTTGCGTCTACAATGCGACGTAAAAGTGTATATCAGGGGTGGGGAAAATTTCTGAGCTGGATTGTCTCCTGAAATTTTGACAGTTAGGCAAATGGCCGCACTAGCAGAATCTTAAGCGTTATATATATATATTTTTAGTATAATTATTATTTTATTACAGAAATTCAATGCAAATTTTAAATAACTTACAAGGCCGCATTAGGAACTCAAGTAGGCCAAATGCGCCCTGTTAGGCCGCAGGTTCCCCACCCTTGGTTTAAACAAATAATAAATTTGGTACAGTTTCTGCAAAATGTTTAATCAATTTTTTAACACTGTTTCAGTGTCCTTTGTTATGAATACACTATTAATAACAACAAAACAAAAAATAATTTGAAAGGATTACATCATCATCTAAAATCTGATTGTGCCTTTACTCCTGTAAATTGGTACTTAAATACGCGCTATCTTCTGAAAAAAGTATATTTTGCATGATTTGGAGTTAAATTTCTCACCATACGTTCTCGATGTATCTCTAGGCTTATTTATAGATGTGTATTGTCTATTATTGCCCATTGGCGGCATTGCATTATCTTCAGCTCTGAGCTGTCTCGCTTTAAATTTTGGATTTATTTTCCGTCTTCCTTTTACGTTTTTTATTCCTTTTCCGGCCATTTTCGATTATAATTGAACTCTTAAAGTGGAAAAGTAGGCCAATTAGAATAAAAATCGAAAATACAAGTTTTAAAATAAGTTCAGGCGGGACTGCAGCTCTGCAGCCCTAATGGACGAGCCGCCACTGCTATTGCCGTTCACTTTATGACACATGTAGAAGATTCTCGATTGGATTAAGATCAGAACTATATGGTGACCAATGGATAAATTTTATATTTCTCGAATTAAACCAAATTTTGTTGTTGCAATGTAAATCTAAGCATCGTTTTGCTAAAATTTCGGCAAATAGTAGCAGTTTATTATCCTCCGATAACATCGGTAGCGGCGATTGTGAAATAGGGGGCAAAAAACTTAAAGACATCTAAAAATACTGGGGATTATAGATGGAAGATAGCAAAATTTAAAAACTTTGGTGCAAAATGTCAAATTTGGATCTTCTCCGGAAAAAATGACACAGAGATGTAAAAGATGACAATTGAAATAAAAATTTAATTTTTCCCGCACCCCCAAGGGTAAGGTGTCTCTCAGGCCTAGGTTGGGAACCTCTGACCTAGTGGGTAACGCATTAATGCATACAGGAGCCATTCGTTACTTCCGGCATTTTGACCGAAAGCAGTTGCAATTCTAATTGGTCATAAAGTTTCACTAACGAATATTTTCGTTTTTTACACATTACATTGTTCATTACAAGACTCAAAATTTCTCTTACATACTCTTCAATTAAAATATGATTTCTCTTGAATCTATCAGTTAAACATTCTACAGATTCTTTCAGTGGAGGCTTTTCAGCTCAGAAACGAGCA
>BGPR01036380.1:302-15561 GCA_013235015.1 Araneus ventricosus
ATTTCAAATTAAAGCATTGTAATGTTAACTGGATGAGGTAAAAATGGCTACTCACAGAGAAATTTAACAGCCTAACACTAAATGCCTACATTGTCATAGATATTGAATGAAAAAAATAGTATCATTAGAGAAATTTGAAAAGCAATATGGTATTTGCGCAACAACAGTATAAGAAACGTTACTAATTTAACCTCTTCATTACAATTCATTAAACAAATAGCAATAAAATATTAAAATGGAATAGACTTCATACACAATGATGCAATTAAGCAAATAGAAAGATACTCTCCCGATCCAAAGGTCAAAAGACCAAGGGCAGGGTCGGAGTTAGCCTTTGAACCGCTTCGTGCAAAAGTAAAAATTTGCGCCACCATAGAACTACAATGCAAACATTTTTTTAAAAAAGTTATATGGCCTATTTTGCATTTTTAGCGAACGTTTAAAAAACAACAGTGTAACTCAGTAACTGACGCAAATACTAATAATAAATTTCATTTCAAATAATTCATTTAAAAAAACAATTAACAGGAATATAATTCAGACGATTTTTTTACGAACTTTTAGTTTAGAGAATTCTCGGAGGTGCAACGGACTCTGTGGTGTACCATGCACAGACAGAAACACACACACAGAGAGGCACACGGACATTGCCGTTCATATATATCAATTACTGGTATAGTGCTTTGAAAGGTTTGTGGTCATTAGTACACAAAATTATATTGTTTTATCGTTTTTTAGAATTTTTTCAGAAAATTCCCTAATTAATTCAGATAGTCCATCCCGATATTTTCTCATTTTGTTTTGGCAATTTTGCCCCTCTTGATTTGTTTACTCCGTGCCGGGGCGGAGTGTTCGTCCGGCCCTGCCAGGGGATATCATTCTGTAATACCATTTTGTAATTATTTATATCAACCACTGCTTAACCAGCCCTAAACCAGATGTTGCATTTTTTGTTGTTGTATTTCGCAATTTTAAAATAAAAGTAACTCAGATACTGGGCAAAACAAAAGCAAATTTATTCTCTCACAGCCTCTCAACCGGAACTGCGGAGCTTCCCGAAGTTGAAGTGAAGCAAGAAAAGTGGAAGTGAAAGAAACGCAAAGGAATGTTCTCTACCCTCCCGTACCTTCTCATCTTCCATGGAAGCGAAAACTTTCTGGACTGAGCAATAACATCACTACTGGAGATAAGCCCTCTCTAGGGCTATGAGCTTTATTAAACAAAAATGTTATATATGATGCTTTCAAAAAGCAAGAAGATTAACCTGGTGAAGAAATTAATTTCCAACAACACTACCAAGAGAAATATTTAAAAAGCCATAGGAAAGAGCATAACATCAGATTTCAAGCATTTTCTGAAGATTAAAAGTTTCTTTTCATTAGTTCTAGGTCATAATACGTAAAAGAAAAATAACTTAATTTTAATAATAACGAAATTCAAATGATACTAAAAACCTGTAATTAGAAAAGAAAGTCAAATTAAATTTCGTTATCTATAATCTAATAGCACACTATGTTGTATAATATTGCTAAATTGGAAAAATCAATATTGTATAATATTGTTTTACAATATTGAAACATTGTAAAATGAAAAACTTTTCCTATATTGCTCAATATTGGGTTTCAATATTGAGCAATATTATAAATATAGTTCAATCTAGTTTTAATAATGTGCTATTTATTTTCCCAAAATTATAAACATCCCTAATATTATACTTAATTACATATTAGAGATTTTTTAAAAAATTTCCTTCCATACCGCAACATTTGATTATTTTGTAATCGACATTTGTTAAGCATACGAGACTTACGGGTCTATTCTGGTACCCCCGGTTGGATTGGGAGACGTCACTTTTTCCGCACGTTAACAACAGGAAAAGTGACGTCTCCCAACCCAACCGCGGGTACCAGAAAAGACACCTTAGATTCGAACCCCGGACAACTTGCTTACCTAACCTCTTGCATTATTCACTGGTTAGTTGAAACCAAAACCTGCAGCTATAAGTTTTGCAATATACAGGGTGCACACTAAATTTCTGATCTCCCCTCCCATAATTTCTTAACGACGACAAATACAATCACTCTTTTAATTGACTTCATTTTCGTGCTTCTTATCGTTTTCGAGATAAGAACATCGTCTCCAAATTTGGCCGCTAAATGACGCTGTAAGTGGTCTCGTTGTGAAGCATATAGCCACTTTACAATCCCGCCTCGACAATAGTTTTCTTTAGAACTTTCATGAGAACTTCAAGAAAGTTCTCATGAAGTTCATGAGTCAAATCACTCTGTAATAAATACATCAAAGGGCAGGATTAAAAAATTTCTTATTGAATAATATGCGATAGCAGAATTATACTAGTTGATAAAAAAAGTAATTTTAAAATGTCAAAAAAACCCAAGAGATATTGCATAAATTGGCTTTGTACAAATTTTTCATTCATTTCAAATATGGTTTATGAAACTCCCCGTTTTCATCTAGAGAAATTTTAATATTCTGTGGATCAACCAAGTATTTTACATACCATGGCCCTTGCGCCATATAACTCCAAGCTCAATTCGGAAAAATACATCAGAGTTGTGAACAGAAATGATGTTCTTGTGTCGTTTCCGTTTCGAACTGACCTTTTATACTCGTAATCGAGCGCCGCAATTATAATTTTAAGAAACAGAATATTAAAATTTATGAATTATTTCAATCCCCTTCCGGAAACATTCTTGGAAGATACGCTACATATGTCTTTGCTCTCTTACGAATAAGAACAAAAATAACACTTTTCTCACCAATTATTTTCCTTAAAAGACAGACTAATAAGACTGAGGCCCTCTTTAAACGAAACCCCTTTACTCTTCTAAACGCAAACTCCCCTCCAAACGCATAAAGAAAAGCGTGTGCGTCGTCTTTTCATAGATGTCATTTAGTGTCCTAGTCACAGTTTTAGCCAAGAAAACTTTCTCTTACAGGCGAATTCCATTGTTTGTCAGATTTATGACAGTAAAATTAAACTACAAAAAAGATAGAAAAAAGCACCTCTTATAGCCATCTCTCAAAAGAACCGCACCCTTTCTGCACAAAGGAATACATTTGCTTCCGTCTTTCCGGGGCTTCCGAAACCATCAAAAAATCTTAATGAGTATTGCGGCTCGACTTTGCACCGAAGAGCTACCGTGTTCCAATAGCCCGAGGGTTTGTGCGATGGCTGCAACATTCTGGAGAAACATCTGTAAATGATCGGAAGGTCAAAGAAAGTGGACTGAACAGAGACCTCCGTAGAGTTCCTACGAGCAGTTCTTCCTGGATGTCGCGGTGGGCATCAGCAGAAGTTGGGAAAACTTTCAGTCTATTGTTAGGGAGAAATTTACCTTCAACTTTAGAATCGGTGAGCTCGTTAAAAGACTTTATAAGTTGGGCCGCGTTTGACGGGTCATCGATAATTATTGGCGGTGCATATTTTCGCTCAGGTTGAGGTGGCAGTTGACTTCGGATGGAATCAGTACTAAGAGGATGATCGCTAGCACTGGAATGCATAGCGCTTGTGAGATTGGGAAGTTCGGAATAGTTCTCTTAATTTTGTTCCTTCTCGTTGGAGAGCTCCATATCAGGTTCATAATCTTCGGAAGCAATGGGTTGATAAGGGTTTGAAAGGAATGGGACTTCTGCTTTTTTCGATTTCTTAGGCACCGATTTTTCTGCAGTTGGTGAGGATTTTTTGGAGCGTTTCTTTGATTTCTCAACTTTTGAAAATTCAGTTGATCAGCTATCACTATCGGATCCATTATTATTTGCTGTATTATATCCGGAAGGGGGGTTATTATGAAATTTTTGCAAAATATGGTCACCTTTTAGATTGGCCAGCTTGAATAAATTAAATGCAACAGTATTAGGTTTTTTGAGATTAATTGCTTTGTCTAATGACTGATAGTAATTTTCAAGAATGGCAATATTATTGTTACCTTCCTCAATTGTACTCACAATTAAAAGACCATTGATGTAGTTTCTAAGATCATCAATCGTAGCTATGTTCTGATGGTTTAAGCACTCATATTGAATAGAGGCATGCAAGGAAAGACTGGTACTCACCCCTTTGCCACAGGGCTCAGGAACACAATTGTCTGCCACATTATCCGCTGGGTATACACAGCTTTAAGATAATCCAATGCAAGGCACTAATCACACAAAATAACTTGAGGCTAAGTTCACTCAAGCAGATAAAATACCTTTGCAAGAAAAAAACAGTCACTGCACCAAAGCTAGCGCGCGAAATTCACTAAATCTAAAAGAACCAAAAAGTAGGAATAGCAAAAAGAAGGGTCCATAATAATAAATAAAATAAGGGAGCCCGTGCCAAACCTAGGCATGGGCTCCATTCAATGAAAACTTTATACAGGATACACTAGAGATCTGCAGAATTGAGTTCGTCGTGACTGTCTGGTCGTTATGCGAATTACTCGTAATGAGAGATGCTCGTTAAACGAGTTTCCACTGCATTTTAAATATATTTTTATGCAATATGTCCAACAACACTTTTCATTGTTGGTATGAAATGTAAGTATTTCATTGTTTCTACAGATATATATATTTATCGAGGGCTCTTCTTCTATTCCTATAAGCAGGGGAATGAATATTCTGTTAATTTCTTTCCCTTTGCTACGAGCAAGGTCGTCTTATCAAATTTGAGCGCACTGGCCTAAAGTAATTTGGCGCCCCATCAGAACATTAATAAGGAATTTGAGCGTCTGTTTTCTAACAAAAATATGTATATAATAAAATAATGAAGAAACAAGTACAAAAAATTCACACGTTCTCAGATCAATGTCTTTGCAAATTTGAATTTTGCAAATTGGTACATTTTTAAATTTGGAATTTGTAAACCAGCTTCCGCCACATCTTATCGTAAACACGATTAAGTTTCACGTTTCAATTATAAAAAGTAATTTCTTCTATTACATTCTATGTATTTATTTAGTTGAAAAATGAAATAATATAATTACTACATATATTAATACGAAGAAATATATATGAAACCTTTGTATTTTATTAAGCTTTTTTTAAATTATTTTTTTAATTGATACAAAAATTTGCATATTAATTTATAGTATAAGAAATGTTTCATTCAAGTACATAGATTTTACATATTTCGATAATATTATACATTAATTATAACAATAATATGTGTATATAAACACTCCACCTTATTTAACACTTTCAAAATCATATAAATGATTTATATATATATTCATCTTAAGTTATAAATTTTTTACAGCATTTATTTATAGCAAAGTTAATGATAATTTTGGGTTGATCATTTTTTTCTAATATATCATATTATAAAAGAAGATAATTAGATCATTTGGCTTTGATTGTCCTAATGACGATTTTAAATAGTTATTTATCCTTTTTAATGACGTAAATTATCTTTCTCCGCTACAGTTTATACAAGCAATACTTAGTTGTATTTGCATCGTAATTATTATGTTGAGAAATGTACATTCTATTTTTGATTGAATTATTGGTATTAAAATGCGCTCAGCTTTTGACAACTTCTCTGGATCGTTAAATAAATTTTTTTTAAAATGCAAACATTCTTCAACCAAGCCAATTTCTAAATCAACAGCTGTCGTTTTGCTTCGAATTATTTTTTCGTCACATTTCTCTAAAAATCATAAATCCAAACGAGAAGAATATTTGACCATATCCTGATTTTTCTTTTAAATTTTTCTGACAAAAGCGGATCGATAATTAAGTAAAAAGTATTAATGCGGAATTCTGTATGGGTATTAAATTTTGTATCTATTAATGTACCCTCCTTTTAATCTTTATTCTTCTCACAGTTATAAATTCCGAACAACCTGATGATGTTTCGCCTGCCTTTAAATAATGCTTGTATGTTTCTGTATTGTGACGATCATGAAGGCATGTTTGCAATGAGTTATATAAGTTTACTATTGTCTGAATTTCTCTGTGAATATACTGTAGACTTTTGTTTACTTTTTTTATCAATTTTTTTTCAAATATCGCTCCAAAAGAAAACCATACAGCCGGTTTCCAAACAACGAAACTACATTTCCAAATTTTTAGCTTCCAGTCTTGCTTAACATTTTTGTTTTTCACCTGTTGAAATAATATTTAGTGCTTATCTAAATGATTTAAATTGCTAATTGCTTCTGTTCGTTGTGGTACTCAACGTTTTTGGTACTTTACATTGCTTAGGTAAATTATCTTTTAATATTTCCATCAATTTGCTGAAGCAAAAAAAAGTTAGATATGTTTTCAATAAAAGAAAATAATTTCATGGGTTCTAAAAAATCTCTGCTGCATATTCTCCGATCAAATTTTAAGAATAAGCTGCGCATGGTACATAAATGACTATTTTTTTTTTCAATTTAATCCTTGCTTGATGCCCACTATAAATTTCAGCCATATTAGATGAATTATCATAAGATTGCCCTCTGCAATTTCGTATATCAGTTTAATATCAAAATTTGTATATACTTCCTTTAGAGAAGTTTCAATTTTTTCACCTTTATGTTCAACATTTTCAATAAAATTTTGAATACCCTTTTCTAAGTGAGCACTTCTTCCACATCCAATGGTGCATTACTTTCTCCAACAGCTTCGTCACAGAAAGGTTATAACCCTGTAGCGTTATATCCTTTGTATTAAGCGTTTTACAAAACGTATGCCTGTCAAAAGACATTATCATGTTGAAAAATCAAAAAGGTGTAATTTTAAAACATTCCGAAAATCAGAAGTTGGGGAATTCTATTTATATTAAAAAGAGGTTTTTCCACCTTTCAGTTTGGAATGTAAGGAGAAAAAGAAATAAAACAAATACTAGGCTCAAGATTAGATATAAGTAAGCCCAAAACATCCTATTATCCATTTTTATACATAAAAAACTCATATTGACACCAAAAGAAACGCAAATAGTTTTTCAAAAAGCGAATTGATTATTTTGAATTGCTGTAAAGAAAACAGAAAGAGAAAAACTAGACATCTTTCCATTAAAAATATAAATACCTAACGCAGAAACTATAAGCAATAAAAAAGTTGTGTTGTGATCTAAAATGGTGAGAATGCAATAACAGCCAATAATATGGGATTTGTACCCATTCTTCTAGATAGAATAAATTTATTTCTGTTATTCAAAATCATGAGAAATATGGAAGAACTCCGGCATAAGTCCCAAGAAGACGTAATGGCGTTTCCGGACCCTATCTGGAAAGATCATAATTTCAAGAAAAGATTAAAACAAGATTAGATGGAACTAATCACAAACAACCAGCTCTTAACACGAAAAAATGATCATCCCCCTCTTTTTTTCAGTGCGATTTATTTAAACAAATCTTTGCTTTCAAGTTGTATCAACAAAATATCGATTGTATTGAGAAAATTAAATTAAATATCTGCTTTTATAAGTGTAACAAAATGAAATGTCTCGATATTACCAAAATTATTCAGCTGATTTAATGATGTCGAATTCACCACTCACTCTCCAACACATTGAAGACATTAAAACGGGACCATCTTTTAACGGAATGAAAAAGATTAAAATTCTTATATATGAGTCGTTTCATATGGCTTCAAGGAATATTGATGCCAAATCAGAAGAAAATCGAACTGCGCGTTTGGTCATGAATACGTAACAAGGAATTGGCAAACAGACGAAAAGTGGATTAAAACAGACCCCCACTTCGCTGTGTGAATTTTATTGATGAGAATTTATTGTATTTTTGACACAGATAATTAGTCTTTAACTCAACAATTTTGAAAGCTCTCAATCCTTTTAAGATAGAACTCACACCAAAACCAGATTGCGCCACATTATTTTGATATTTTTTAACGTGTCAGAAACAATTGTTTACCTTGAATATTTTCATCTTTTTAGTCTTTAATATATTTCATAATTCATCATCATATTCATTATTGGGGAATCGAGTAATCAAATGCTGTCAAATTCAGCACCAGATGGCGCCTCCCGTAATGAATCATATCAAAATAAGTTAAGTGGTTGGTTGGTAATCCATTTGTAAAATTTATATAGTGCATTGTCACCAGAAAGAAAATAACTGTACAGAATTTTAAATCTTTAGCGTATCAAGAAATGAGAGAAAAAATGATTACAAAATCTCATTTCTACAGATATTCCTGAAGAGAATGTAATCACTAATATTAATGTTACAGTTCTGTGTGAATTCTGCTTCGTAAAGTTGCTCGCTTCCGTGGACGAAGAGGAGGCAGGGGAGAGGGGTAAGCAGTCTCTTGCATTACTTTCACTCCCATTGCTATTCTTATTCCTGTGTGGCATGGGACTCGATTAATAGAAATGTTAGCATCGCACACTGTAAAATTTTCATTTTAAAAGCAAATACATACCTCATGACAATAAGACTAATTTAGATTTACCAGCACAGATATATTAATACAGGCCGTATATTAAAGATTTCACTCTCAATCTTGGCAGAAGTTTAATCTTGTCTAAATTAAAAACTTTTTATAGAAATTTGTAAAATATTAAAAGTGGTACATCTTAGTTTATAAATTTTCGAGCTTTTATACAGGACTATGCAAAATAGTGTATCATTTTGTCATTTCCTGCCTTGCATTTTTTCTCTTCTAATATTCTTTTTGTCTGTTGCTGTAATTCTTTTTCTAGATTTATTTTGACCATGTCGAAAGACTCTGGGAAAGTGACAATTGCAGCAGTAAAACCCGTTAAGTAGATGTGAATTAAAACAAATCTGAACATAAGATATTGGCTATAAATCACATCTCATACGAATCGCATTACAAATTTTTCAGGCATTTATAGACTTACTCATTTAATACTTTTGTATCATAGAAGTCAATCAATTTATACGTCTTTCACCTGACTGATACAAAACGATGTGTAATCGAAAATTTAATAAACAAATTTAATTACCACCGATTTAATTTAAATATAATAATTTCATTTTTAAAATAATACTACTATATTATTCTGTATTATTGAAAAATATAATGGAATGCTAAGAGTTTTGACAGAAATTTGAAATTTGAAGAAGAAATAAGAAATTTGGCTATGCTGCGTCATGAGTATGCACGTTGGCCTTTACTTCCTGCTTTCTAGGGAAAGTCCCCCCTCCCTTTAATAGGTACTTAAAAATAATGAAAGAGGCAGAAAACTTTCGAATTTTAGAAAAACGTGATGAAGACAGATAACTGAATCTGTGCTTCCTTTGTATCCTATAAACGAAATACTTTGTCATTAAAATGGCTACGAATGAATTGGGACTACGATGAAACGACGCATAAAACTAAACGACTTATGAACGAGAAATGTATAAACGATGCTTTAATGTATGTCAAGGGAACATACGGGCAATTTTGGATGACAAAATAAAAATTCATTGCTTGATCTCGAAAATAAAAAATGGCTAAAGATAGGATTGATGAACTTTGATGAGGACATTTATCCATGAAATAAAAATGTCGTTGTGATATTTTTCTATTCAGAATAATGTGGATGGAATGTTTTAACATACTTCTTTGATATTTACTCTTCCATAGATTTCGGAAAGAAAGTGGACTTTTCGATATATCCTTCACCATTTCACATCTCTCGTAGATTTCCGAAGGGAGGAAAAATTTATCTATCCATGCATAAAAATGAGAAGATCTAAGTATATTAAAGCATTTGAAAGGAGAAAAAATGATGAAATTGGGAAAAAAAATTTAATGTTGAATGAAGTTTTGGAAAGTTAAACCGATTATAAACAGTTAATATCAGTGTCATACATATTCTCTGAATATATGGTAATAAGAATTATTCCCCTCTTATTTAACTATAATTTTTAAAAACTGAATATTGTCACCGACTTTTCCCTGATTTTCTGGTGTGCTAGATATTTGAAATTCTATGCAATAGCCTATTTTCAAAGAAAATGTTTGATTTTCATAGCGCCACCTAGTAGTTATGCTGATAAAAATTTATTTTAAAATTTTGTTATATTTATAGCAATGAATTTAATCTGGCGACCAGTAGCTACCTGTAAGTAGCGACTAGCATTGTTGCTGTTGTGTAATCTTGGGGTGCTGTAACTTTTAATCTTTCACTGTGCAATGATGCATTTACATTTCCACTTACATTTTTTGGCTTTTTCCATTAACTTTCACTAGTTACATATTCAATAAATAAACTTATAATGTTTGCTTCTCTTCTGATAAGTAAGTATTTAAAAAAAAGTTAATTCAAAATATGTTTCCCTATTTGAATTTGTTTAGTTATGACAGGGTTTTCTCAACTAAGTTCAGCATTTTCTTTTTTATTTTGTGTTGACTGATTGAGGAGGAACTCCTTTAGAATTAATTTATTTTTCCACTTCTGGGAGATCTTTGCTTTCGATTCAGTTAAAAAGGTTCTCTCTAATCTAATACATTCCATAGACAGACGTGTTTAAAGTTTTCCAACATAATTTATTTGAAATTTTTAGGTATATTTTTTTTTTAATTTATCACGCGTTTTGGTAAGTTTTTGTTAAATTTCACTCTAAAATTTTACTTTAAAAAAATCTGTGATAATTGAAAAAATTTTGTTGCTTTAGTTCTTCTAGAAATTTATAAATATAAAAATAAAGTTTTTTTAAAAAAAAGTTGTAAACAACATATATAGTATTAAATACTAGATTTTCAATGTGATTCCAAATTTTACGGAATTTGTGCAGCTTTTTTGTGTTGCACTTTTTTTGGAAAATTTATTTTAATATGTGTGCAAATTTAAAATATAATCGTCTATGCTATTGAATATAATTTATTTTTAAAATGGAATAATAAACAAAGCTTTTATTTCTTTGATATATTATGAGCAAGTAAATAGTCATTAGTTCTATTTAAATTGTTCATTTAAAACGTTTGCCGTAGAATTTAGAGGAAGTGATTAACTAATAAAGTTCCTCGCACATTTTAAAGCAAGATTGAACAAATTTAATAAGATGCATCTTTCATATATTATTGAATACTATGGAAATTTTCCCATGTAGATAGATATACTAGAAACATACATAAGCATTAGCATTCTGTAGGAAAGATTTTGTTATTGCTTTTAATTCGCTGGTTTTTTACCAGCAAGGTCATGATTTCTCCGTTCTCCCTACTTTGTACTAAATTGCCATTTCATGTTGCCTCCTACATAGTGAATCAGCAATTAGGAGGGAATTTCGTCGAGGGTCAAGTGGTTGTTCTGCCATCTGTCGACCTGTGGTGCAACTAAAGCGATACTATTCGTTTGTTTACGATTTGGCCGTTACATTTTCAGCACTGAGCGACTTCGCTTTCGGAGCATATTTCTGAGTGGACATTTACGTATGTGTCTTGGGTCGGTATTCGCGCGCGACCACCCGCTGTTCAGCTGGTCGAATTACGACAGCAATAAATCCTCAAAACATGGGCCTTACAGGGATATTTTATTTCATTGCTTTAGAAAAGCTATAGAGAAAGAGATATTTTTTCTCTCCCATACTTTCTGGGGTCAATGTACAGATTTCGCTAATTTTTATTTGATCTGAAAGCTCGTGATTCTTAAATGACCTATCAATTGTCATCTGTCCCCCTCTGTTTCCGAGGCATATCGCAAAATAAAACTTTGACAGACACCTCGAGCTCCAACAAATGGACTGATTTCGACAATTTATCTCGCCACTTTCTAAGTATCGCTACGGGCAATTAATATTACATGATATTTTCTATATATTTGATATATAAAGAACAAATAAGAACTTCAGTGTGCCGTAATCATGTAAGAATTCGAAGCAATTAGTTTCGTTAGATGCACGTCTAGATTTATTTTAGCCGGAAAATAATTGCCATAAAAGTTTGAGTATTTTCAGCAGGGTGATTTAATAAAGCACAAAAAGAACATTAAGAAATCGACATGAATATTATTATTATACGAGCGTAAGTCACTAAGTAAGTCAGAAAAGATAAGAAAAAAATAATTTACCATGATAATCACTTGGAAACAATTTTATTTTTCAAAATAATCTCCACCAATGTTGATGCACTTATCCCATCGTTTTAAAAGCGCTCCAATTCCAGCTGCATAAAATTCTTTGTGTTGCTCTCATCCACAGTAGGACTTCGTGTTGAACGTCATTTTCATCTGCCAAGTGTTTGCCTCCAAGATGCTGTTTTAGTGGACCAAACAGATGAAAATCGCTTGCGGGCTAAGTCTGGGCTGTAAGGTGGATGCTGTAGCACTGACCAACCAAGCTTTTCATCTGTTTGGTCCACTAAAATAGCATCTTGGAGGCAAACACTTAGCAGAAGATAACGACGTTAAACACGAAGTCCTACTGTGGATGAGACACCAAAGGATTTATAGAATAAGTGAAGAATAACCGATGGAAAAGTCATCAACATGGTAGAGATTATGTTGAAAAATAAATTATTTCAAGTATTTTCATATTTACTTATCTTTCTGACTAATGTTTCTATCATATTATTTCGTACAGCCGCAAGAAAATTTTTCCCCTAATAACACGAGATTCAGAACTGAATAGGAAATACAAATTGCTCTTCTACACTGCGATCTTACGATCGATAATTAATTATGAATACCTCGTCTGGAGGGCAGCAGACAAATCAAATATCCAAACGCTTGAAAATTGTAGAAAATAATATAATTCGTCTAATATGTAATGCTGTATGGTATATGCGAAATGAAGACATAAGAAATGAAACTAAGATAATCTCCTTAAAGGAATTTATCAAAAAAGTCTCAATAAACTTCTATGACAATCGTGATAAAATTGATAAAGAAACCATCCACCAACTTCAAAATTATTCCACTAATCCAGTAAATACCCCGAAAGATTTTAATGAATTGTATGTAAAAATTAATAAGTTTTAACCAGGCTATACCTGATTCAGAACCTGCCTCTCCCCATCTATCCGAAACCATATTGACAAAAGCGGTTCCAAACTGCATGTTACCTCCCTAGAAGTGTAGATAACTGTAATATAACATTTAGAGATCTGAGTATTCTCAAGAGCATCAGATACTCTTCGCAAGCAGTTCATACAGTGCTCCAGCAACAACATCACAAGATCAAGAGGACATTCAAACATGCACAAACCTTTGCCTCCAAGAACAGCAGCAGATCATATAATTTCAAGACTGAATTTTGCCAGCGTCACTAATTTAATATTACCGAATTACGCCTTCGAACATGGTCCAAAATACCTGCTTACCGCGGTAAATGGATACCATGCAAGATCCATGTCCAATGCAGATTAAAAGCTAGGGGCAGGGGCGCGCAAGGGGCAGAATGCGAGGTATTCTTTAAAATATCACAATAGATAATTTCCCTATAGAACTGTTCTCTATCCGATTTTATCTTAGCAAATCCACGCTTTATTATCACAATCAGAGTGCCTGAAGAAGAAATCTCGTTAAAGAAGTTGGGTTTTGCGTACACATCCCTCACTTTCTAAGTCCTAATTGCGGGCAGGTTCTCTCCGGTTTCCTAGAGAAAACGCTGAGAAAAATCGCCGTTGATGACATTTACAGTCATCACGGGAGTCTTGTGTCAATACCCAACAGTATACCTCAAGCTTACTAATCGCTTCTCCGGAAATTTGCACCAATAACTTATCCGACACAAATCGGATGTGTACACCAACCAGAATTAAATATGTGTAAAAGTTAGTTCTATAGTTGTCCAAATACTCATTTTCCCAGGATTGAAGGAAACCCATCAGTACATAGAAACCTTCTGCAGAGAAGGTGTTGTTAAATGATTGATGTGCTTTTCCAGTGATCCCAGTGATTGATCTGCTTTCCTTTTCAATGAATATCTGTATTAGTAGCAATGGATTCATTTCGTATATAAGAACCCTGTTCTCCTTTAGTCATTTAACTATATTATGGGTTGAATAGCTTTCTTCTTCTCTTAAACACCTTTTAACTATCATTTGAGAATATCCATCATTGTTTAAAACCGCTTTTATTATCACAATCAAGGGGCTTGAACAGAAGAAATCTCGTTATAGATTTAAATAACCTAATGCATCTAGATCGCGTTAAGGTGGGAAAGTTTACTGCATTTTTGAAGTTTACACACATTTTGAAGAGCGACGCTCTTCTTTCGTACTGACTCGCTGTAAGACGACGAGAAAACGCAAGACAGAATTTTAGTCAGATTTCAGGATGAAGATTGTGTTGTAAATTTCATTAGCTGCTTTTAAAAGAATTCTTCTTCCACTGAGGAATATAACTAATAAGCTATGTTTTATTTAATTTATAATTATGGAGTTGAATATTATATGACAATAAATATTTAATGGAATTACATAAGTTCATTCAGCTTCAGAAAAGAAAAAACATCGAACGAATTTCCTAAGAATTATAAATATTTATGTATATATATAAAATTAACACCACATTCACAGTTTTATTAAATAAATTTAAACTTACTAACCTCGTTACTTCCATCTGAATTCAGAGTAACATTTTCAATTCTTTTTACTAAAAGATTTCTTCAGATTCAGTAAATTCATTTATTATTTAGAATGAGGAGTAAAAATTTTTATCTGTGTTCTATTAACATTTTTTTTTACCTTGGCATTGATAGAGATAGAAGATTGCAGATCAATTATTAGAGAATTATTCTAGATAACAATGATACCTCCAAAATAAATGAAAAATTTTCCAAAGAGAAATCCCAGACAAAAATTATTTAGAATTTTAATTTATTTACAATTAGTTTATAAACAGTTATAATAATTTCCTTTTGATTAATTTGGTTATACTCAAGTCCCGCTTTGAAACAACAACAGGGCTATTTTGGGATGTACCTCGTAATTTTGAACCGCACTCAGATAACAAGGACGACACCTGAGCTGGCACTCCCTCTACAAAATTCCGTACCACACCAGAAGCACCCCCGTCCATCCTTGTGTACTCTAAGACCTACGGGTGGGTCGGTGGACGAGGGCACAACACCAGCGCGAGGACGTTTGAGTCCTTACGTATCAACAGGCCCAATACACGACAGATCTTCTGTAGAATCGGGTATCCAGCTTGGCACTCTCCAGCTCCGAGGCCGACAGCTTACCTTTAGGCCACCGCGACCACACTTTCCCTTTGAAGAATTGCATTTGAGTTTTGCATAATTTTAAATTTTGTTATTTTGCATCACTTTTAATAAATAAAGGGTATTTTATTAAAGAGTATTGACAAAAAGTAATGATTAGAATTAATGAATTATTTTAATTTTTCCAAGCA
>BGPR01036381.1:0-15561 GCA_013235015.1 Araneus ventricosus
ACTGATCTCTCCAGAAGTATAATGGAAATTGAAATTTGTTACATTATTCCTCGAATATACAGAGTGCACAATTAAATAAAGGCCCATTTTAACTTCAGAAGACGACAGCTTTAGTCATGAAAGTAGTGTCTAGGTATAGTAAAACGTCTACGCGCTAAGAGATGAGACAACTTACAGCGTCACCTGGAGGCAAACTTTGGAGTTAGCATTCTTTTCTTATAAACGGTACAAAATAAAGAGATAATCCATTGCAAAGTTGTAGAGCGTTATCGATTTAGTTGAAAAATACACCTTGTGTCTTGCACAATGTGTCTTTTTGTACTAAGTCGGTAACGCTTTACAACTTTCTATCGACATTTTCCCACTATTCTTTACCGTTTTCCAGATAGGAACGCTAACATCGAATTTTAGCACCAGGCGACGTTGTACATTGTCTCGCAGCATAGTGCATAGACATTTTACTACACCTAGACACTACTTTCATGACTAAGGCTGCCGTCGTTTTCTCAAGTTCCGTGTGGTGTGGCATTTATATAATTGGGCACCCGGTATATATGTAATTTGTAATCTCCCAATGTGAAAGTAAAACGCGGGAAATTTAGCAATGTTGCATTTTATTTTTAGTAAACGAAACATATTTATCTACTCTATCCATCATCAGTATTACAGTTATTTCTCAGCAATAGAATCTTTAATAAGAGAAGTATAAAAATAAAGGATGTCCACAGAGAAAGTTTTAAATTTAGGATAGTAATGACTTGGAAAGAATTTTTGATTGAAAAAAATTGGGCAATTATCTTACTTTAGGTTACTTTGGTTCCTCCTTGATGTCTCTGAAAGATTGATGTATGTTGTTTCTTTTTTAATATAACTATTGACCAGCACTATCACAAAAAGTGAATATAAGTTATTGTGTTTGGATTTTTTCGTATATTCATGCAATTAGATTTGTAATTCCTATTTAGTGTATCTTTCTTCTGCTTAGGTCTAAGCTTTCTCTGGACAGATTCATTAGAATTTCGTTTAGCGTATTAAAGAAGAGAATATACTTTCTCTCAGGGTTGCACACTAGATTACTCTGTAATATGGTTAAGATACTATAAATAATTCCCATTTTAAATGGTATCGGTTTAATAATATGCAAAATATTTCTTACTTTGGCCTTCTAGTGAAGCTATTGGACATCAGAAATTCTGAATAATAAGTAAATATAAAGTTCAAATTCTTCATGAGAATTTTCTGAATACAAAAAATGCTAAATGTGGCAGTAATTTGAATTCTTTTACTAAAGATTATTTGTCATGCATACCTTTACGAAGTCACAAGTATTTTAATCTGCTTTCGAACTTTACGCACTGAGCAACAACATAAAATTAGAAAATCTTCTCTAAAGATTTTAGGTGATCATGATGATTTGATTTTCAAAGAGCATTTTTATGAAGTCAGAATAGAAGGTAGTGGACCTAGTTGCGAATTAGTGGCCGAAATATCATTTGAAAGATAAAAGCTTTGATGGAGACGAGTGATGTGTTTGCATCTAAACGACCGGTACTGCTTTCTACAAGTACCCTGTTGTTGAACCACAACTCCTGATATCATATGATCTCAGTGGGTTGTCGTTCGGTACAGGGTTTGGGATGGCAGTTATTGAAATAAATTCCCTACAGAACTGACAAAGCACCAAGTGATTTTCTACCCTTCGGACCGCTTCGAGAAACACCTCGAATGTCAGTATTTTAAAACCTAAGCTGAATTTCAGGAACCCATTTTGATGTGCCTCCACAAGCTCACTGCTGATTTTTTCAGTGTCGGTTTCGATAGTATAATGTACCGAAGGAACAATTGAAGAATGACTAGAAAACAAATGGGTCAAATGCTTCGATTTAGATTCATACGAGCATTGCGTCCCTGGACCCAATGTGATCCGGATCACTTTTCAACATTCTGCCCTGTAACAATCACCTTTCATATCGCCAAGAAACATACAGAACAGAACGCCGTCCCTTACCCCCGTACCCATGACCAGACCGGTCACTGAACGGTTTGATGCGCAAAACACGGGAATTTTATTTAAGAAAAAGAAAAATATAAAAACAAAAAGAAGGAAATATATACACTATGTACAGCACAGGCATTTTCACTTTTACACTATTAGTTCGTAATGGTCTTCTTTTCTTTAGATGTTGAAAAACCTTTCTTTTATTTAAATGGGGAATGTCCGGTAATTGAGCTACTTAGTTCAGCTCGCTGAAACAGCTGACTTAATTCAGCTCGCCAAGAAACATACAGACTTGATGAGAAAATATCGTTCAAAAAGAAACATGCGATGAACGAATTATGAAGTATAGGAAGATTCTATGTAAATGAAGGCATGACATCATCATTGGCTAAAGAAGTTTTTAATCACTACTGTCATCCATTAAGACATTTACTGAGGAGAATTTTACAATTTTTGTAAGTTGATTTTTATCTTTATTTCCACATCTGTCTGTGATTCTAACTTACGCCTACAGAGTGGTGTTTTAATATTTATCATATCCTTTTCGCCCCCTTAAGGTGTAATCCCTAATATTAAATGAAATAAACACACGGGATAATCTGATAATTTTATCTTAAACATAATGCACTTACTTTCATTTAAAATTGATCCTTCAGTGCAAAGTTCATTGAACATATCAAGGATATCTGCATATACTTCTGGCTGCCTAAATCTCTTCTCTTTCTCTTCGCACTTCATATCGTAGTCTCTCAAGCATTCTATGTATGGTGAAAGCTCTCTAAAAATATGCACAAACTTATTAAACCCTTTTATTATTCAGGTTTTTAAAGATAGAACATTGTGATAAGTTTTCACGGACTTGTTAATGAGCTACAATTTTCAAAATTTGAAGGTGTTCTTAGAGCGAATACACTATGTCAATATTTTTGAAATTAAAATTGATTTGAAGATTTCATGATACTTATTATAATCAACTATAAAGGCTACGAAGTAAAATAAAATAATTCCTACTTATTGGGACAATAATAAAAATGTGTTTTTAATAAAAAAAAAATGCTTTCAAAGGCACTTTTTTTACTCTCATAAAAAGACGGAATTTCTTCTCACCAGTTATTTTTTATTTTTTTCATAAATTTACTTTTCATTGTCATAAATATTACAGATTTTCGAAATTGAATTTTTCCAATTTCACTAAAAATGGGAGCCACACTTTCAGAATCAAAATTTATTTTAAAATATCGATTAATTGATAATTTAAGACTAAAATATTATAAAAATGCATTCCTATCGAGAATACAAATGTGTACAATATTTCAAAATTCTAGCTCATCAGCAAATGTGTAAGTAATCCATTATAAAATTATTTCTATATAAGCATGATGGAACCCAATTTCAGTAAATGTATATAAAATGTTTTCATTAAATTTATTAAGTGATATTTATCAAAGTGAATTCAATAAAAAATCTGATACTTTTAGAGATAAGAGCTAGTGATGAATGGTTGGGCAAAGCGCACTGCCTCTAGGGCCACAATCTTCGTCTGACAAGAATATTTGTTTAGATGGAACCTTATTAAAAATGTTATAAACATAACTATTTTTGTTGCCTGTGGGGAACATATGCTGATGTTTATACTGCCTCAAGTCAACTATTCTCGTGGTTATTATCTGTATCCAAGGTAGCGATTGGAACAGGATCTTTTATCAGTGCACAATTTTAAAATTTTAAACAAATTAACAAAAAGTTTAAAATTAAAATCTTTATAGTATAGTTATCACACAAGGCAAAATAGAGTGTACCTAAAATTTTGACCAAAATTAGTGTATTAGAATGTCAGATATCTCTGGATACATTCCAAAGCATGGGGCCGCTAAAGGCAAGAAAGCGGGAATATTCTCTCCACGAATTTCTGGTACAAGTACACATTTCGGCACGTTTTGTGTTCCGCACAGTATTAAGATGAGAATCGAAATCGAAGAATTCTCAATCTTTCCTTTTACTAAATGGATCCAAAGATTGGCATAGAAAATAATTTTTGCTAAAATACCACATTCCAGATATCATTCATCACAGTCTAAGCGTTATTGTGTTACAGCATTCACAAACACACAAATAGAAAGACAGGAGTTAACTTCTGGACCGATTTGATCAAAAATTTGATGCACATGTACAATTCTGGTGACAAATGAAGTACGGGAAAGTAGGGTAAAACCGGGTACACATGTTAACGTTATAGAAAATTAGGAAAACTCGAATTTCAGTTTAAAAGCAGCATTCACTTTTATGTTATATGACAATTTTCAGAATATTATTTGAAAAATTCACATGTAAGGAAGTTGTCTTCTTCCTCCGCTCCACTGCAGCTTTCGAGGGCCCAGACACAATATTTCTATGTTGAATACACCCTTTGCATTTATTTCATTTTGAAAATGCGTCATTAAAATTTAAGCAATCAACGTCTGATTTTGTTCTGTCTTCATCGCAAGAATCGTCAATACTGTCTGGCCCGGTCTTGCGGGACTTGGAGTACCCTGTTTACCCCGAGTGCAGAGGTTGTGAGAAACGAAATACAACTGCATATAATAAAGTAAACCTTTATTGTTTGATATTGTATAACTTCTTAGTAATCGTATAATAAGCTGGACTGAATATAGTTTTTACAACTGTAATGATTTTTGAGTAAGGATAGTAATCAAGCGAAAATTAGAGAGTTGTCTTAAAACAAATAAACCTGCACTGATGCAGTTAATTCAACAGCTACAACACGCCACTATGACTGTTCCTTTTTCTTGACTAGTAAACTTTAATTCAGCAACTATCTGCTAGATAGGAAAAATAATAGCACCAGAATCAAAGGTAACCGGTTTAACCCTACTTTACCTTATATGTAAATTTTCTTCCATTTGCTTAGCTGCGATTTTGAGTTATCACGTTCGCAAGCACTTGTAAGATCAAATAGACAGAATTCCTGTTGATGGATTTCGTCCAAAATTTTTAAAAAATCCACGATTATCGTAAAAACTCGATTTACTCCGGTTCGTGTTATCTTCTTGTGTTAGCATTTTTACAAACATAATTCCCAACATAACAGATATTCCAAAAAGTATTTTTTAGACACAGGGAGATCTAAAATGCCTAAGCTCAAAATATAACCTAACGATTCTTCGAAGTACCGAGGTTGAATTATATTTGTTGGTTACAATAACATCTCTTTGCTTCTATACTTCTTCTACGAGAAAGTAAAAATTCGTTACATAGAAGGTTATTGAAAAAAATTTGGAAGTAAATCAGTTTTATTCAGTAATGTATGAAACTTTACTTACGGGCATAAAGCATTGAACTCTTCCACCTCCCTTGGAATCTCATCGTATAATTTCGCTCGTTCGCATTGTTCGAAGAAATCCTTGTCGCAGTCAATTTCTCCCACCACGTCTGCATTCAAAAAAAGATATCACCATTAATATGTTTGCAGTTTATAAAAAAAATGTCTTTCTTATGTTTTTCAGTTATCAACCTATTTTGGATAGAGAGCCGTTGATGTCTACGAAACTGCTAGGTCAATACACAAAAAGAACTGTAATATCTTTGAGCAAATTCGCTGTTGAAGTTGCGAACACTTGAAAAAGAGTGGAAAAGCACTCTTATTTATATTCAAATGAGTATGTAATTTTAATATATGGAAGTGTAGAGTCGTTGAATTTTGAGACAGCCTAGACATTTTTTTAATGTACAACAGTGATGAAGAATTAATTTTAATGAAAATAGCAGTTGAATTTCCGTAGTTTATTTATCTTCAGAACAGAGTAATTAACTTTTTAATGAAATACACTTTAATTTAGGAAAAGGAAAAAAAAAACAGCTGAAATGTGTCATGGGTTCAAATCAAGAAAACCGGTTTCCTCCATTGGACCGTCAATTTCTTCAAACAATGGAAGAAAAAAAAATTTTTGTTTCTCAAATTCACAGCAGTATTCAATGCATGGACCCAAGCGTGACATTTTTTATTTTCACAACTTTAAAATTAAAAAAAAAGGTTTAGATAATAATTTTACTTATTACAGATTAAAAATGATTATAAGATTTTGGTAGGAATTATAATTAACTCTACTATCTGTTAAATGAAAATATTTTATAATCATTATGGCTATTTGCGATGAACCTCTCCGTTTTTCTTATCAATAAAATTAAAGAGCAATTTCATCAATTAATTTTTAATGAAACAATTATTCAAATATCACATAATTTTTACCGTTATAAAGTTTAGTACGATTCAGTAATAATCTAATTTTAGAAATAAATATTTAACCATAATCATACTTGCATAATCGAGGGCAACATTAATAAAATAAATTATTTTTAGCAAACAAAAATAGCGAGAGAAGAATGATCCTCATGTTGCAGTTAATGCGTTAACTAATTGAATATCGTTTAATGGTTAGATTCAAGTTAATAAAAACCATAAACATACATTCATAATCGAGCATAACATTAATAAAATAAATTACCTTTAGCAAACACAAATAGTGACAGAAGAATGATCAACATGTTGCAGTTAATGCTTTAACTAATTGAATATCGTTTAAATGCTAGATTCAAGCTATTAAAGGAATGTATTTTTTTCTCTTTTCCCATTTCCTTTCAGTTTGTGATAGCTAAAATCTTTATCCGGTTTCAAGCCAATACATCCGTTGATATAATAACTATGTTCCTACATTTCCTTCATTATGGAGAGGAAACCAGAATAAAAAGTAGAGTCAAATATAATTTAATTCTTTTTTACGTTACCCATTAAGTTACATAAATATTACTTCATTAGCGTAGTTGACCAAATGAATCAAAGTTAAACATTATTTGATAAAATTATAATTAATGCTTCCAACCATTTAAATTGAATTCAGATGCTTAGCAAGCAATTAGCCCATTGCAGTTAGTGTTTCGATCATTTGTTGGTGGTACAATTACTGTCTGGAGGCCACATGAAAGTTTTAACAGGTCAGGCAACTTTCGAATTATTGCTAAATTCCTGCAGAGAATATAGTCATTTAAAAGAATAGCGTCTATTGAAGAACTTCTTCTTGCTATTCTATTGAAAAAGAAAAATCGAGTGGCAAAAAGTTGGCGTCCTATGATGAACTTCTCCTTGCTAATCTATTGAAAAAGAGATGTCGAAGGGTGAAACATTGCTTTAAGAATTCAGGTTTTTTTCTTCCAAGTCATTCCGTGTAAGTTTCAATCCTGGATTTCCAAATGGTCTGTTTTTTCTCTACCTCAAAAATTTAATCTTCAATATCGATCCTACTTTCAAACAAATTTGTTTTTTCTTTCATTCGTTGTTCGTGTTTGTTCTCCGATTCTATACCCATTATAAAGAAGAAACAAATCACAGAAATGCAAGTAAAATAGATACAGCAAACAAGCTAATGAAGTATCATGGCAATAAGAGCAGATTTGAACAAGTGATTTCTCGTATATTCGCTCAGCTAAATCCTGCAATTAGTAACACCACTAATCAATCGTCCACTACTAATTGGTTACATTTCCTACAATGCCTTATCATGTTTTCGGGGACAAAAATTCTTTTTTAAAGTTGCCGGCTCGGATGACGGGCTGCAACTGGTTGCTCAGTTGCACCACTAATCGCCGTTGGCTAATACGTCCCACTGGAAACAATACCCCGAGATAAAGTGATCAGTTTCGCAACCAGTTGAATACATCGAAATAGGACCTTACTATAATATATATCAACATATTTGATGGAAAACTCATTTAATCATAAGATCGCTTTCTTTACAAATTATTAATATTCGCCTGATATTAATTAATGATTATTAATAATCTCATTTTAAGTACATTAATAAAAACAAGTTATGAAATGCCAGAAAAGAAGCCTGGGAAAAAATTGATGCTAAAACAAAATCATAAATCTTAAGAAGCTGATAGAAAAACTATAAGCAAATTGGGAATGTAATAATCATTAATGAATGTAATAATTTTTAATGAATGCTTAAAAGTCTTCTTTCTTATTATATTCATTGTGACTTAATAACCTTTCAGCATTTTGCTAAAAAGCAAGATTTTGTTTGGACGCCCATATTTTTAAACCAAATTTCAGCTTTCTAATACACTCCTAAATACGCGCTTTAGAATGACAATTTAATGTAATTGAAGCGTCTCTGAATAAAATAATTACTTGCAAATATTGAATAGGTTTTTTTTATGTAAATTCTTTAAGTAAAAGCGAAATATTATTTGCTAATATAATCAGTAAAATAAATATCAGTTGCTACAGTAACACTAATCGAAAAATAAGTATAGGATAAAAAGTAATATATTACTTTATTTATTTTCGTACTGACTAATAGTGTTAGTAACATTTAGTAACTTTTGATCCTCTTCATTAGTTGAGAATTACTTAATATACAACTTACCTGAAATTTATGCAGCTTGATGAAGGTTGGACTTGATATGAACTATCAATATTACGGGCAAACAGCTGGTCGCCGAAGGCATCTATATAAAATACAGGGTGTTGTCTTTAACTGGTTTTACTCAGAGCCATCTGTAGCTGAACGTATCAGCTGAAATGCCACCAAATTTGGAGGACTAATGACTACATAGGAACACAAATTCCTTTTAAAAAATTAGTTCCGAAAGTAGCCAATAGTGGAAAATGTCTCACTGCTGTAGTCTACATAACTGAGAGTAAGACAAATTAATAATATGAAAAAATGTCTGTGCCACACCGCTTAAATGCATTAAATGAACTGCACAAAAGGCTTGTAAGAATGATATATCAGTAGCGCACCATAGCCTTTTATTCAATTAAAGAGCTTCCTCAATGGAGGCATAAACCTCATTCAATGTGACCACCCTTTTCGTGAACTCTACATTGCATCCTCCATGCCCATCGTCATGACCACCAACAGCATTCTACATGCCCATTCTGCCCGATTCTAACTCCATGTGTCTTTTTCCTGTGGAGTTACTTGAAGTCTGTGTCCTATCTTGTCGGAGGTTTCGAACTCGAAGGACAACATATCTCGAACTGCGCTGAGCATTCCTGGTGACATGTTAAGTTCGGTTGTCGAGAATTATGTGTATAGGATGCAATGTGTGCTTTGCTCTCTGAGGCAGTTCACTTGGTACATTAAAGCGCTATAGCACTGAAATTTCTTATTTGTTATTATCTGTCTAATATTTAGTTGTGTCGACAACAACAACGCCACATTTTCAACTATCGGTAAATTTCGAAACTAATTTTTTTTCACATAATCTTCTTTCTATGTCTTCGTTAGTCCCCCTAAAACTTTGGTGGCATTTCAGCTGATAGATCGAGATACAGATGGCTCTGAGCAGTGTCAGTTTGAAAAAGAAGACACCTCGTATATTATAAACTGCCCCAAATACTTGCAGGGTAGCTGAAATTGCCCCGACCTGTCCTAGGCCACACGGTACAAAAGACAATTCAACCTTTCTTTCTCTAATAATACAATGAAACAAAATTCAATACAGACACCAGACATCATCCTTCGAGACATGAGCAGGCTTGCAGGGAAGAAATATCAGTTCACCATAATACGCCAAACACCTAAATGTGATTAAATGTGTGCGCTCTACAGGACATACCGCTAGAGGCTTAGAGCAGCAAAATTTGGAATAAACATTCTTTAGAAGGTAGGAATGTGCACCTTGGAGCCATTTGTTTGAAATTTTAATTAAATTAATTAAAAGTTAAGCTACATTTTATCTGTTTTTTCCCTATTAACTTCCAAAAATATTACAGCACAAACATTATTTTAACACCACCTGAAACTTTAAACAATTATGTTTGCAATGATATCAATTAGTTTGGCGTACTCTAATTTTAATAAATTTGTAAAAATATTTTTTGGCATAATTTACAACACTTTTCATTGTTGCAGCGCATTTCAAACCTTTTTTATTGTTTAAAGATTTGTTTAAGGTATCCGACTGTGTTCGGAGACATTTTTTTAATATTGTAAAATTAGGCTTTCAAAATGATATATTTTTTAAAAAACTGAGAAATTTGAAGAAAAATGACTAAAATATTTGCCTTACGCTAACAGCCATAGACAAAATCATATTCTAAATATACATAAATCCTTGCAGGAGTACATTTTTATGACAGTTATCTGTGTTATGCTCTAAAATATTTCTTGTACTTCAAAATAGTTTTGAGATATAGCTGAGCATAGTTACTAAACTGGTAATTTTTCATAAAAAATGCTTTTTGTTTATATTTAAGCACTTAAAAACAATACTTGATTTTAAAATTGACCTTAGTTTTTAGAGGAAAACATCAAGCATATTACAGAAAACAATCCCAGAAAATTTTATATCAATACTTGAATAAAGTTTTGAGAAATCATTGTTACGGTCGACAGTTTTCCTCAAAAATATCATTTCTCAGAAAACACATTTAAAGTTTTCATGCAACATAAAATAATGCTTACAGTTCGGTAATAAAACAACTGTAACTCCATTTGTAATTCATGTAGAGTAAAAAGTGAAACAGTTTTAGAAAACTGGTTAAACAGGCTACAAAATTAAGTCATGAAACGTTTTTGTTAATTTCATCAAAAACGACGATTTTAAATCAGTCGGATATCTTAGTTGCATGTTTCTCTTCCATTGCTGAAAGCTAAGAAAATATCTAACTGAATTTTATTTTCTTCTTTTAATTGATCAATTTTTCTGTGAAATTTGTAAAGGAAGTACACAGGATAGTAAATATGTAACGAAATAATCCAGTGAGCTGAAATATTAACGTTGCTATGCTTCAACCCGGAAGGACGTGCACTACGAAGAATAACGCGAAGACGCGCAAGGGGTGTGCGACACTCCAATTCGTTTTTTCGCTATTTAAGTAAAACTAGCAACATTTTTATGCTATATCTGCTCCAAATTATTCTGGCAAACAATTCTCTTTATACAAGAAAAAATTTTTAGACGCAAAATTTCGTAAATAATACATTATATTATTCATCGTATTGCGAAAACAAAAGAAAAGTATATTTGTTACACACGTTTTCAACATTTTTTATACTAAAGAATCATAAATATTATAATCGTTATACAATTTGGATAGAAAAATGCTGCTTCCGAAATTGTTAGTACAGAGGAAACCATATTTTTAGTAATCCAAATAAGAATTCTGAATGGCTTTGCCTTTAGAGCCGATAAATTTAGGGCGTAATGCACTTTTATTTTTCAGAGTAGTTTACACAATTTTAAGTTTTTCCTCCAATACTTTTTGTGAAAGTGGATAAGACGTGTACCAGCAGAATGTAGTTACATTACGAGCATAATGATAAAACTTTTGCATCAATCTCTTGAGATTTTTACTTACACTAATATCCAGCTTCAAAATCTTGTATCTGCAAAGATCTCCATTTTAAAAATATAGAATATTCTCGAATCCACACATTTCCTCAATAAAACTTAAATAGTGAGAAAAAATTATTTTTCTGTCCCTAATACGATCACTCATTTGTACATTGAACCCTGACACGAGGACCGGGATTGCGATAAAAAAAAAAAAAGGATTTTTTTCTTGAAACACATTCCGTCTTTCGAATGTGACCTTAAAGGCAGATAGCATGGATTTGACTCATTTCAACTAAAGGGAAGTGGGTATTTTTCACATTTTATATAGCGTGGGGTGTCGGGCACCCCTTGCGCATCCTCGCGGGTTCATTCTTTTCACCAGCGTGTTTTAAGCCAATTAACATGCTGCTGGACGTAAATGGGGAACTTCAGCACTTTTTTTTATTTTTTAAATCGATTTAAAATGCTTCGAAACGAACAATAACATTTTTAAAAAATTCTAGACAGTTTTGTTTTCTTAAAATTTGCAATTAAAGTTCGTCTCTCAGAATTCGCGGGAAAAACGATCCATTTTGGCGCGAAACGGGTCTGACGTCAAGGTTGCCTGACAGGGGAGACACACTCTTCCTTCCCGTTCGCGCTCTATAGATATTCTCTTTTTTTCTATTGTTGCAGATGGCTAAGTGCTATCTCCCCCATTCCTGATAATGGGTTGACCACCCCGTCTTTGGTGGCGCATGCGCCTTAGGGGCGAGAATGAGTTCGTTGAGCGAGCGTAAGGTAGCGTTTGATGTTACATGTAAATAATGTAAATATTATGTTGCTATGTTATTAAACATATTTAAAAGCCTATAATCAGCTTACTTATTTTCTGCATCCTGGAATTTCTACGGTGGCGATAAGTATTAAGTGTATGCCACACTATATTTTCCGACTATCGCATCAGATAAAATAATGTCGGCAAGATACAAGTATCATATTGTTCCTAAATGTAGTAATACAACTGTAACGGCACCCGATAAATTATTTATCGATGTGCCAAGAAATTATGTTATTCGCAAAAAGTGGTGTAAAGCGATGAAGAGAGATCCGAAGCTTAATCTGGAATTATCAGCAAGCAGCATTCGTCATGTCTGTGGAGATCATTTTGATGTGAGTTATTAATCTATAGAATATCTATTAAAATTGTATATCATGAAGCATAGTAAATTCAGAATTCGATATCTTTTTTTGTTTTCAAAAGTAGTATAAGGTGAGGTTAGCAGCAAAAAAAAAAAACATATTTTAAAGCAAATAGTTAAATTTAATTAGTTTTTTTCCCGTTGGGTTACATGGAATTTATTTTCACCCTTTGAGGGTCACCCTTTACGGAAGTTGTTACAGTTTTATTATTTTTAATTTTTTAGTATATTTCTTTATCTAAGTTATTTTTACCAGATTTTATATTTATTAATATAAACTTGTATTTTAAAATTAATACTTGCAGCAAAAAGTAGGAAAAAAGAAATAGATATTTTAAAGCAAATAGTTAAATTTAACTTGTTTTTTTCCCTCTATTATCCCCCTTTTTTGATTACATGGAATTTGCATTTTAAGAAACTCATAACAATATCAACAACCCATAACAATATCAGGAAGCACTGTAAAGAAGAGCCTTGAATTTCATATCTGTTCTGTTTTTGATATAAGATGAGGTTAAGCGCATAAGTACCTGTATGAGCTGTTATTGAAAGATTACGTGGTAGCCACATGTAGTTTTAATGTTCTATTGTTGATTAAGGTTCATAAATAGGTTTAATATTGTTTCTATTTTGGCACCGATTTTAAAAAGAAAATTATTTTGTGCCTTTCAAACCACTGTTTTGTTTAATTTTTTAAAAGCTTATTTTTATTTTTTTTCACATGAAAAGTTAAGCGCTGACACATACATGAAAACGTAGCTGGCCTTTAGCAGTTTCCTGCTTTTTTTCGTATTTATACTGATTCATCCACACGGGGATAGTGATGATTTAATAGCATTACCAGAATTAATTTATTTCTACATTTTCAGTGGATTTTTTTTTTATGGGAGTTTAAAGATTTCCTTTCTTTTTTTATGCAGAATTCAGTTAACATTAAAAAGAAGTTAAGCTAGAATTAATTTTGTTTCATCGGTTCTGTTTTTCATGCTTTTTTAAATTTTTGAGCACTCTGTCTGTCTACAAATTAGTATACACTCCTTGGGATACTGTTTGGATTCTGAGATATGACAGAGTTTTTTTTTTAGCTAAGTTCAGCATTTTATTTTATTTTTTGTTTTATGTTGTTTCATTTAGGATGATTATAAGACAAAACAAGGATAAATCTTACCATTATGCTTTTATTCCTCGTATCTCAGCCATCATAAAATCAGAATTTTTCTTGAAATAAATTACCATCGTTATAGAGTCAATCCTTGGCAATTATCCGATTTACCTTTACAAAACCAATTTTCATCGTGAAATTGAACGTTGAATAATAGAAAAGTCAAAAACTTGACTTTTAAAATGTTAGCTGATACAAACGTTTTGATTCAAAGCAGGGTATAAAAGTAGCGAAAGAGAAGTATGCGAAGGAAGGCAACTTTGACGTCAAAATCTACTCGGCGAATGAGAGTGC
Source organism: Araneus ventricosus (assembly GCA_013235015.1). Lineage (NCBI taxonomy): Eukaryota > Metazoa > Arthropoda > Arachnida > Araneae > Araneidae > Araneus > Araneus ventricosus. The sequence goes on from BGPR01036381.1 coordinate 13,985, forward strand.
GTTTCGGATTGCATCCTAATTCCTGCTATTTCAGTGCACCTTTCGCTCTCAATATTTAAATACATAAATTTTTATTTAAATTTCGCTTGCGTGTTTCAAATTAGAATGATTTTTTCTACAAATACAGATGACTTTCACGTGGTTTTAAAAAAATGCTGAAGTTCCCCATTGTAGCGCGACAATTTAATGTTGAAATAAAATGCGAATTTTAAATTAATGTGGACAAGAAACAGAACAAGTGTAAGGCTACGAAAAGAACGCGGGTTAAATGTCTATAGCAATTTGAAGTTTAACCCTCTGAGTGGTTCGGTCTTCTTTGTAAAGCGATTCCAAAAGCGAGCGATTGAAGAACCTTTATCTGTTTTAAAAGTGTGCCTTCCTCCCAACAGAAAATGTTCCGAAAGCGCTGCAGATCGAGTCTCTTCCCCCCCTCTGAACGAGGAACGATTAGCACCCCCCCATGGAGGGAATACCGGTAGGATTTGGTTTATTTCGCTTGGAACCTATTCAAACTACAGTGCCAGGGGAATTCTGGGGTATTTATCTGGGCCTGGAATGATTGCTTTCGGAAGATCCCATCTGTGGCGTGACTGAATATCTTCAAGATGCCCTCATTCTGCATATTGCCCGTGTCCTTAACACCAGATGACAAAAATAAACGCCGTTACACCAGACAAATGCCAGACCGTTGGGCCAAAAAAATGAACGCTATATTACTTATTTTTTATGTTGTGAGTTTCTAAAAATATGAACATCATTGAAGTTGCATGAAAGCTGATATTCTTTAGATGTCTGTGACTTCAATTTATTTGTTGTTTATTAATAGTTGTATTTTAGATATTGGCTGTACTTCATATTATTAGTTGTCTTTTTTATATTCTTGACTTCAATTTATTTTCAGTCTACACGTCAGTATATTAGTCTACGAATGTAAAAATAATTTCCCAAATTTTAAAGATCAACAACAATGCCATTTATATATATATATTTTACTAATCTCTATTGGCACTATAAAACTTTTCATATTGTTTCTTGATTTAGTATTCGGTAAAAGGTAGAAAATTTAGAGCCGATCACAAATATAAACAGCGCTTAACTGGATTAATCCGTTTTGTATGCACATAAACACTTATTATATAGATAGTCACATAATAATCTATATTCCAAAATAGCCAACGATAATCAATATATATGAAGGATTATAAATAACCTTCTTAACCCTGAATAATGTTTTAAATAAAATAATATGCTACAAGCCTTTTGTAATGAAACTCGTTACATATGCGTTTTAAGAGAACGAGTTAATAATTCTCAAACTAAAGGTTACATTTTGAAAACTAATGCGCTAAATATTGGAAGAAATAGCTTATTCATATACCTTTATTTAGTACGCAAGAGATTATCTTCTATTATAATAAACGGAAATTTAATTCACTTGAAATTTGAAACTTTGATACTATTGTCCAGGTACTACAGCATCCAGTCGCAAATTTTTCAAAATTAAATTTGGGGACGTTCAAATATTACGTAAGCACCCAAGGGGGGGGAGGGGATATGCGATTTGCTTATTTTTGCTG
>BGPR01036382.1:0-15560 GCA_013235015.1 Araneus ventricosus
CGTCGTTCAGTTACGTATTGCTCAAGTTCTCAGCAAATGCTTGGTAACATATGTCTCCCTATGGTAGGAAGCTAGTATCGCACAGCCAGTTTCCAACATCAAATCATTTGCAAAGTTCTGTTTTTTCTGCCTACGACATTAAAAAGCTGTTCACATAGGTTTCCTGAGGAGTAGTTTCAATCCAACCACTTCACAGCCCTTACACAGTCTCACCAGCTATCAACCAGCTGACAAAGTTTTTACAATCCTAATAAATGGTAAAAGAAAGCGGGTATCTACTCGACATAGTTAATAGCTTTTCATTTTGTTAACGACAACAACAATTACTTCTTTAAGAACTTGACTTGTCAACAACTTCCTGGAAACAGATCATGCCGAAGAAAACAATCCCAATAAACATCTGACACACCTGGTTTCTATTTCCACTGAAAAACTTTTTCAAAGACTAGATCGAGGTAGACAGTCATTCCAAAAAACCTAGCACAATCATACACGTAATAGTTTTTTTAACATATTTTTTTTTTTTTCATTTGTTTTGGTTCGAGTGAGTACAAATCATGTTTACTTTCAAGTAAAATGCAAAAATTTCGGTTGAAATCCTTTGAAATTCACTTTATTGTTGATCTAAAATTGACATTTGACTGTATATTCGTTTCACATGTATTTTTTGTTTTTCTTTCTGTAAAAATTTCATGTTTTCAAAGTTGATGGACCAATATTGAAATTGTTTCAATGTTTTTGTTTTTTTTTTTCAGTGTAGTATCTTCGCTCGCTCACTGGGGGGGGATCTTGGCAACGCTCTCTCCCACTCAGCTTGCACACGGGAACTCTGTTCTTGACGGTGATTCACCAGGGCTATTGAGGAGCGAGGAGAGAATTGGCGCTTCAGCAGTACGTCGAGATCTCTCTTGGGCGAGCGTTTTCGTTGAAGCAAGGTGTTGTGTGTTTTTTGTGAATAAAGTTTTTTAGTTTAATCTGCGTGCATCCTTCAAAAGTATAATCTTCTTGCATGAACTTTTAGGAATATGATCCCAGCGAACAATATCATCATTATCATCCTATAATACTGATTATTCAGTAAAATGGAGAATATTTCTCCATACAAGGAATTCAATTGAAAGAAAAGACAGCATTAAAATGATTTGGAATTTAATTTGCTTTCATGTCGTAAATTAATTTTTTTTGTCAGAGTTAAATATTGTTGCATATTTAAATCCTTTTTTTTTACTCTCATTTATATTACAAGATTTTGAGAAGTATGCAGAACAGAAATACGTTTTAGATGGAAAAAAAATGAAACAATAATATTTTGGATTTTAAACAGTCATGGTTCTAACTTATCAGAGATTATTCACGTCTCTCCTTCCTGGCCTATCATCTATGCATCATATTTAATTCGATAGGTTTAGTTTAGTTTAGTTATATTAATGTCTCGTTTTGAAGCAACATGAGGGCTATTTTGGGACGGACCTCGTAATTTTGAACCACGGTCAGATGACGAGTACGACACCTGAGCTGGCACCTCCCCTCTCCAAACTTCCACGCCACACCAACGGGAGGACGTTTGGCCACTACGTATGATTTAGCGTGCAACAGGCCCCATACACGACGGATCTTCAGTGGAATTGGGTTTCTTTATATATATATATGCTAATCCAGAATGAAAACTACACTCTTCTATTTCTTATAGGTTTTACTGACAATGTATGAAACGCCGGCTTTCTATAGAATGCCGGACATTTTTAGGCAAAAAATGAAATATAATAATTATTATATACTTTCCATAGGCACTGTATATAATACATAGCCATTCTATAGAATGACAAATGCTATTTAGGCAAAGCGTGAAAAAGATCATAAGGCTCTATTATTTATAAGACGTGCATTCCTCAAAAATGCAAATGTTATTTTGAAAAAATAAAAATGCCATAAAAAATCTTTTGTTCAAAATACGTAAAGTAAATTGAAAGTTACACATATTGAAGTTTTTGTCTTTTTAGTAAAGAAAACAAAATAAAATGTGAACCGACATGTTACATCTAGGAAGGAAATAATTTTATTTTGATTTAATTAATTCACTTAATTTTATTTCTTATAAAATCGAATGGACGATTTCTTTCATACTTTGCCGCTTTGTCATTTGGGTTTCAATAGAATGCCTAGGAAACGTGCGTGCATTCCAGTTTTCTGCATTCTATATTCCGGCAACATGTGGATTGATTTGAACTTCCAATTTTCTTTAAAGTATTTTCTGTAAAGCATGGTTCTTTCAAGGCATAATTGCGACTCTTTTTATGTTAGTAAATAATATACGTATAAAAAATTAAATTAAATTGAACTACGATAAAAAAAAAATCTTCACATGGTGTCATGAAAACTTCAATTCAGCAACAAAATCTCAGTAGAAACTTGATATTGTTCTTTTTTGTTAAGTATATATTCTAATTTTATTGTTCATACAAATTAAGCATATAAAATATTTGAAGTCCATGCATACTGCCTGACGAAAGAAAAATGATAATTTATATGTAAGAATGTTTTAAATCACTTATTTTTACTTTAATAATTATATCTTATGATTATAATTACGGCTATTGTAAAATTCAAAATCGATAATTGAATTGCAGTGTATTTTGTTAACTTAAAAAAAGGAAAATTAAATAAATTTTAGCAAAAAAAAAAAATATTTTAGACTCAATTTTCAAAATGCATATTTCACAGTTTGAGTTGCAGACTTCCGGTCTCAAAAATTTTATTTTGATAAATATAATTCTAAAAATGGCTTTTTACTAAAAAAATGTAGCCGAACCTGCCGTAAAGCATCCTACTATCATTTTGTTTGCGATAAGGAAACACGTTTAATGGTTTGTAACAGGAGCTTATTCACCCACCCCTCTTTGCTTATTCACGCGTAAACGAAATTACCCATATACGATTACAACTACATAGTAGCTTCGCCGAGTTGCGATCAGCGACATCTGGTGTTGGAAGTCGACGTAAAAACTTTTAGACGACCACGTTAACTCATGTACAAATAAGGTGGAGGGAGGCTAATGAGAAAATCTTTTATTTTGGGTACATTTTTCACAAAATTTTATATTTTCACAAAATAAATAAAATGTATTGATTTTTAAAAAATGCTTAGATGGGTTTTTAAATAATCTGATCAGTTTTTTAAAAACGCTTTCTTTAGTCCACTCTTCCAAACATATTTTATATCTAGACAATATTACCAATATAAATTATTGACTTACCTATAAATTATTTTGTACTTTAGAGCTTTAATTTATGGATTTACATTTCTTCATATATATATATATATATCTTGATTATAGTTTTCTAATATTTACAGTTGAGTTCTACTTACAAATAAGTCCTATTTAAAAATTGCATGATAATGAACTTTTACTCCTTCAAAGAAGTAGTTGTTGCAGATTTTGCCGGAAGCAAACGCGCAAATGGTACAAAATGCTTACAATTTATCTTTTTACCGAAGCGATAATAAACGAATATTCCTCGGAATAGGCCTTGGTAAATACAGTCTGGTTGTTGCATATTTGGTTTTACATTTATTATTTAATTTGTATATTTATTATATATCGATACACATTTGTATCATTGATGATCTTACGGAACATAGAATGGCAACACAGGGTTCAGCGTGGATGTAGCTGAGATGCTGTAAATATGAGATCAACTTAATAAAGTAATGTTGTTTAATTATGTCGAATGCTACTCATATAAAACTTGAAAATATAACATGGCATAGTCGGTCAAAGTGATCGTCCTACGGAAGTTTCAAACGAAAGAAAATCCGAGATGAATGGTGAATATTGCCGACCGTCGTTAGGCTTAAGCCTCGACGGTAACGTGGCTGAGAACTGGCGTAAATTCAAGCAGCAGTTTACTATTTATATGAAGGCATCTGGACATGACAAAAAAGATTCTGACGTTAAAGTGGCAATTTTTTTGAATGCTGTTGGCGAAGAAGCTATCGAACTTTTCAATACATTCGATCTGCAGGAGGAAGATCGAAACGATTACAATAAAGTTTTGACGGAGTTTGAAAACCACATCACTCCGAAAACCAATGTTGTGGTACAGAGATTTATATTCAACAGTCGTATGCAAGACATCGACGAAAGTTTTGATGCCTTTTACACAGATCTACGGAAACTCGTGAAGTCCTGTGAGTTTGAGAACCAAGCAGACAGCGTTGTTCGGGACCGCATCGTCTTGGGGATAGCTGACAGCGGATTACAAGAACGACTGCAGCGGGAGGGGAATTTGACTCTGGCTCGTGCTGCAGAAATTTGTAGAGCTGCTGAGTTAAGCAAGAAACAAGCTCAGACTGTTCAAACTAAGAGTGTTGATGCACTGCAGAAGAAAAAGTTCCAGTCAGCTAGATTTAATCGTGCTGATGGTACTCAACAACAGACACAGGCTGCAAACAATAAAAGCGGTGCTTTTAGTGGTGGTACTTCTCGTGCTTATGCTGGTGTTAATCATCGTATGTATACTGCAAATAATGATACTGGTAACGCTAGTGGTGCTGATGGTGATCAACGTGCATACGTCACAAACAATAACAATATTTATATATGTAAAAAATGTAATAGAAAACATAGGCATTCTGAATACCCAGCTTTTGGCAAACAGTGTTTTGTTTGTGGAAATTATAATCATTTCTCAGTCGTCTGTCAAATGCGCAGTGTACAAGATGTGACTTGTATTACAGAAAATAAAGAAACAGAACCATATGTTGTCACTGATGTTCAAAGTGATTTTTTATTGACTCTGTAAGCGTTCTTGAGGTAGGTAAAGTGACTGTGACAAATGAATGAACTAAAAAAAATACAAATTTGTAATCATGAAATTGATTTTAAACTGGACACTGGTGCCCAGATTAAGTGTTTTGCCACTGGATATTTTTTCTACTTTTAACAATGATCTAAAAATGGAGATGACAAACATAGTTCTAGAAGCCTACGGTGGCTACAAACTTAGACCTGTAGGTATGATTAATTTACTTTGTAGTATTGGGAATAAGCAGGCTAATATAAATTTTGTAATAATTGAAAATTCTAAGTCTAAACCTCTACTGGGTTTAGAGGGATGTATTAAATTAAATCTTGTCAAATGTATTGATAAAGTATCTGTAAATATGTATCAGACTAAAATTAAGCAGTTCATTGAAAATAAGAAGGAAATTTTTACAGGTGTTGGAAAATTTGAAGGAAAATATACCATTAAACTGAAAGAAAATGCTGTTCCTATTGCTCGTCTCCCTAGGCGGATACCAGTCAGTTTGCGTCCTAAACTTGAGGAAAAATTAAAAAAATTGGAAAATGAAGGAATTATTGATAAAGTTGATAATCCCCAGGGTTGGGTGAGTAATTTAGTTGTGGTAGAGAAAACTGATGGTTCCATCAGGCTCTGTTCCTAAAGATCTAAATAAAGTAATAAAGAGAGATTATGTTTTAATTCCCAAAATTGAAGAGCTTGTTCCTAAATTAACTAATAAAAAAGTATTTTCAGTTCTTGATCTCAAAGATAGGTTTTTTCAAATTGAGTTAGATGATAAAAGTAGTACGATTTATGTACATTCAGTTCTCCTTTTGGATGTTATAAATTTTTGCGTTTGCCAATGGGTTTGTCTTGTGTACCTGAGATATTTAAAAAAAGAAATGAAGCCAATTTTAGGATATTCCGGGTGTTCTAGTTTATTTTGATGACTTTCTCATTGCAGGAGACACTATTGAACAGCATGATGAAATTTTGGGCAAGGTTATAAAAAGGGCTAAAGAATTAAATATCAAATTTAATCGGAATAAAATTTAGTTGAAAGTACCTGAAGTTAAGTATTTGGGATATATATTTAATTCGGACGGTATGAAACCTGATCCTGACTATGTCCAAGCTATAATTGATATGCCTGAACCTCGAAATAAAACTGAACTTCAAAGAATATTAGGTATGATCAATTATCTGAGGCAATTTATACCTCAGGCATCAACCATATCTGCTCCTTTAAGAGAGCTTCTTAAGAAAAGCACAGTTTGGCACTGTTTACCTGTGCATGAAACAGCTCTTAAAACACTGAAATATAAAATTGCAAGTGCTCCAGTGTTAAGTGTATTTAACAGCTCTAAGCCAATAGTGATACAAGCAGACAGTTCCAAAGATGGGTTGGGTTGCTGTTTGTTGCAAGATGGGAGACCAGTTGCATTTGCTTCTCGCAGTTTAACTGAAACAGAAAAAGGTTTCGCTCAGATCGAGAAAGAGTTTATAAGTATTGTGTTTGCAGTAACTAAATTTCATTATTTTATTTATGGCAGACAAGTGGAAGTGTTAACAGATCACAAACCACTAGTGTCTATAATGAGTAAAAGTGTGGGTAATGTATTGTCTCCTAGGTTGCAACGAATGAAAATAAAACTGTTAAAATATCAATTAAGTCTTACATATTTACCGGGCAAATATATGTACATAGCAGACTTGTTGTCTAGGGAATACATTGTAAAGCCCCTGAAAGATGATATTGAGATGACGGAATGAGTGCATAGTTTAACTAAACATTTACAGATTAGTGAATCTAGAAAAAAAGGAATTTAAAGAGGCAACCCTCTCTGGTGTAGGTCTTTCTCATGTTTTAAAATTTTGGGATGAAGGGTGGCCTAGCAATGGGCAAAATATTTCACCTGAAGCTTGGGAATATTTTAAATTTAGAGATAATATATATGTGGAAGAAGAACTAGTATTTTTAAATGACAGAGTAATAGTGCCAGTCAGCTTGAGATCAGAAATGTTAAACATTCTTCATCAAGCTCATTGTGGAATGGAGAAGGCTAAGGCTAGGGCTAGGCAGGTATTATTTTGGCCGGGGATAACAAAAGATATTGAGAACATGGTCTCTAAATGTAAAACTTGTGAAAGATACAGACCATGAAATGTGTCAAGAAATTAATCTTACTAGGGGGCTCTACCCCCTGCTCGCTAAAGCTCGCCAACCCCCAGAAGGATTGCGTTGTAATCCTCCCAGGTTTGCTACGCAAACCCTGCTCGCTTCGCTCGCTATAATGAAGACACTGTGTGTCCTAGAAGTTATTCTAAAATCTTCATATATATATGAATCAGCTTTATTTTGCTTCTGATGCTTTAACTTAAATCAGCACAGAATAACATTTTTTAGCCTCAAAAAAGATATTTTTCTTCAAATAAAACTTACAAAGTAAAGCTGATTTCCTTTTAATGCTTTCACCTTAATAAAGAAGGAATAAAATTTTTTGGCCCTGAAAAGGGCCGTTTTTTATATAGTGAAAGCATCAGGAACCTCCCCCATAAACACAAATATTTCACATTTTGGAGCTATCACAGAAACAGATTCAAAAGATTGTGCTGTACGAAAGCAGGTATATACATATTCAATAAATTCCTATATATAAAATAATATACAACATTGAAACAAATTAAAAATGTACAGCAAAAAAAATACACTTGACAATCAACCACACAAAACTTCCCACTAAACACAGTTAAATATTTCACATTTTGGAGCTACCACAGAAACAGATTCAAAAGATCGTGCTCTTGATAAGCCAACATAGAGTTGTCCATGACTAAAAACCGGCTCATTGAGCACCAAACATATCTTTTCAAAAGTTTGACCTTGCGACTTATTAACTGTCATGGAAAAGGCTAAACGAATGGGAAATTGCATACGTTTAAATTTGAAAGGCATGTTAGTCTGAGATGGAATCAAAGGGATTCGGAGAATGAGAAACGTCTCTGTACCATCAATGGATTTTGCCTGAATAATGTTTTGCTGCAATTTTGTGATAATTAGGCGTGTACCATTGCATAATCCTTTAGAGGGAGCTAAATTTCTCAACAGCATTATAATGCAACCTATTTTAAACTTTAACTCATATGGAGGCAAACCAGTTGGTGTCAAAGAATTTAAAAATTCTTCAGGAAATGTCAATTGATCTTGAGGATCTTCACTCATGATCATATCAACTGCTTTATAAACAGTTTCATTTCCCGGCATAAATTCCAACACTTTATTGTTGATTTCCATGGATCGCTCATTATTAACAGTAAGGATAGCTTGACCTTTAAGCTTCTGTGGGGTCACACTGGAAAAATCTATGTCACTGTACAATTGATGTATAGGGTCTTGTATTGAAGGATAGCATTGCAAAGGCAACTGAATCGTTGAGCCACTTTTTTTCTCTCCAATGTCCAACAACCAAGCACCAAAATCCCTTTCAGATTCAAGGGCACGCATATTTTTTGTCAGATATAACTTATGAAATTTCAACCAAAGAGCGTGTTTTTTTGTTTTGTGAGCTGGCAACAGTTAATGTTCTTGAACCTCTTAAAATTACTGGAAGAACTTGGCGAAAATCTCCACCCAGTAGAATGACTTTGCCCCCAAACGGTTCTTTACATTATGTGAGATCTTGTAAAAGTCTATCAACAGCTAAGAAAGCAAACTGAATAAACAAAAGTTTTTAATGGCCCAGCAGGAACATCTAAAAAATAACACTTGGGTGTATCTGCAGCGTTGTTGTACACTGCACTTAATAAGATTTCCACAACATTCCGCTGTTCACTATTTAACTGCATAGTATAACTAGTATAGGAATCCATTGGAAGCAAACTCTACTTTTCTGCGAAAGTGTAGCAATTTTGGAAACAACCTCTTGACCGGTTTTTTCTCGAATTTCCGGCCAATTTTTTAAGTATTGAATTGAACTCTTGCTGTCCGTCAAAACATAGATGTCGCTATTTTCAAAATGTAGGGCAAAATTTAAGGCTTCTCGGATGGCAAGAAGTTCCGATCGGAAAACCGAACAGTTATCTGGGTTGCGAAATCTGCAGCGAAAAACCAAACCGTCCTCGGCCTTAGCATAAACGCCGCTGCCAGTCCTACCTGAGTCCGATTTACTCCCATCAGTATAGTGTTGCACAAAATCTTACCGTGGGTGTACGGTGTAAACAGTCCAACACGCAGGATAATGGAGAATGAAGGTTTATTTACAAATATGCAGGAAAACACGTAGCACAGATACAGAAAACAATAGTCCTTGCACAGATTACCAATGTAAATAGACAACAATTCACAGGTAATGACAGTTCAGCACTTTGATATCTAACAACACAAACAGTCAGCAAATAACTAGTAACGACAATAACAGCTCAGCTCACCAGCTGATTAGCTCACACAGCGGATAGAACTCCGAAGACGTTCACGCTTCAAAGCGAAGTAACCAGTCGATCAAAAGACGCTGCTGTGATCCGAACGCGGTCTTATATACTCTCCCCGTTAGGCCGTGACGCCCATGAATTCTTCAGAAAACCCGGATCCCGGCCCTAATAGAAATACATCGGCGGGCTGCATTTTCAGCACCATTACGCCAAAATGGTCGCCGCCGGTCGCCAAGGCCGCGTGCCACGATATCGCTGAGGTCACTCCCATGTTTTATCCCTTGCAAAACCTCTTCCAACCATAAGACTTGCATTACGGGTTTACTTCTGCTTTTGACTGTAACAATAGGAGTACCAGGGCTCAGATGTTGTTGATTAGTTCAGTATAATTTACCATCTGCGCTGAGTGTGCTTAGGGCAATCTGTCAACAATGTCATTAAACCAACTCATCCCGAAGATGGTACGGCGTCAAGCAGCTAAAAGGGATATACCAATACAAAACCCAAGATCCTGTTTCCACATAACCCCAACAGGCTTGTCCTTTTTCAGTTTCTATTGCTTGTCCACTGTAAAATAAATTGAAGTTCTGTTGTGACCTGAGACTCTAGAATACAATATATTTAGTAGAATTTAGTTTTGAGATTTCATGGTAGTGCTGAAGTATATCGGTTTCATATAAACAATAGCTGACAACAGCCTGAGACCCGATATTCTAGCTGCTAAGTTGCACTCTTTCCAATTTGTTGATTCGTTTGAGCTACTTGATAGACTGTAGCTGTTACCTAGAACAGGACGAATAGCGCAGGGAACATCAAGAGTTCCAGAATGGCACCAATCCCGTTGAGATGAACTTAGTAGCTGAAGACGCTTTCTTCCCTTTTTTCAACGAATTTAAGGTCATGTTTACAATACTATCTCATGTCCAAAGTGAAACCCAACATGTTTGACTTGTTGCTCAATGATTCCCTTTCTGATGAGGCTTTTACGCAGGTGTGTGTAAAAAAAAAAAAAAAAAAAAAAAAAAATGAACATGTTCAGTTTCACAAAAAATGTGTGTTAAGACTTTGCAGGGTTAAAGTTTGGCTCAGGTTCTTCTGCGAAAACCTTGGAATACAACCATATTCTCATTTGTGAATCTCTAATTTTAATCACCAATTTTTTTATTTCATTTTTCCAAATCACATCAGCAAACAGGCCACTGTTACATGAGGAGACCACGCCCATCCCAGCCACAACAGAGCAGAAAAACAAAGTAGGACCTGAACAGAGCTTTTTGTTTAGTTCAAACCTATAAGGCTGCGAAGTGTTGTTTTTTCTTAAAGCAGCCTGTCTAATACTGCTGGGCTTCTTTGACCACCACTGGTTTTGCTGCTGTGGTAAATGCAAGAAGCCAAGCGTACTATGTGGGAGCCTCTATACGACAACAAATTATTAAAACACCAAAGAAGGGCTTCAGTGAACTGTACATATCACCTTCAACAAACTAAAAATTTCAATGATCCAGAGCATCTTTTGTATTTGACTCGAGGCTGCATCATGCCCTTTGAAATATTGGTGAAACTTCTGCCTGCAAATTTCTTTTTATGGAGTGATGAATAGTAATGGTTTTATCCTGATTATTTATTGACTTGTTTATGATTACGACTGACAACGAACACACATAAATGATGAAATATGTACATGATGACACTGAAATATAAAATGCCTGCCCGCTCCAGTTACATTCTCTCGAGCTGTGAGTCTAATATCAAACACTATTGACACTTCATGTAAAACATCCACTGCTAAAACCTATCCAAATACTCAAGTTTCCATTCATCCCGCGTTAAGCACTTCCTCCGTTCTTCTCTACCAAGTCAACACTCTCGACAGTTGCCAACGCTTCGTTGCTCCGTAGCGCCCCTCACATTTTTGTATAAGTATTTGACACTTCTTTAACTGAGTAACAAACTTCACCATTAATATGCGCATTAAATTTTTAAGCAACCAGATTATATGGGACAACCCATCTGTTATCGATGGAATATTTCCCTACCTGGACAGGGGTTCTGTAGCTCTTTTCTGCATAAATATTCAATGTTTACATTTTCCTTATCATCCTTTGAATTGTTTTGAAACTTGTAAAAGCACTGTCCATCTCTTCATAGTATCATGGAGAATTTATATTTATAGTTCCACATGGGCCATGTACCATGCATTTTGTCACAATTTGGAAGAGTCTAAGATCAGTGCAAGGATCTGGAAGTTCTGCACTCACAAACTTGTCAATGTCATCTTTAGTGTGAATTTTGCTTTCTGAATCTAATGTTAGAAGAATGTGGGCATGAGACAAACCTCACTTTTGGAACTCAATAACATAAATACAGGCCAAAACAGTTCCAAATATTCCATGCTTGCAAATATCTTCTAAAAGTTCTTTTAATTTCATATTAAATACACGTACAATAATATCAGGCCGGTCTTCAGGACGTCGTACTCCCTCCATGCTATTTAAAATTTCAGACCAAGATGGGTTGCAAGTAAATGTCAGAAAGAGATCTGGCTTACCAAACTTGCGTACCATAGCCATTACATCTTGGTAATTCTGTTGCATATGACGTGGGCTCCCTTGGAAAGAAGATGACAGTATTATACGTTTTCCAGTGCGTATATTTTCATTATGTGCTCGACACTCTAAAGCATCTAAAAGCCCCCGATAAAGTTCAATTCGCAAATCTTTTTGATTTTGTCGCAAAAAATGTAAACGTGAGCCTTCGGCTTTAACATATACATCAACAATATATTGCTGAAAAAGCTTACCACTATTGTGCAAAATACTGAAACCATTTCGCTGGGAAAGTCTGTATGCATAATATTGTAGTTGAGTGACACGGGTGGGCTTTGCTGTTCTCCTCTCTTCTACATGTTCCATTCCAGTGTTCCAACTACACTCGCCCCTTGGAAATAGCAAAAGATAGGTCATTGGATCACAGAATTGATTTAAAGGTGAAATGCTTTGGCATGTATCCCCAACTGGGTACACACATATGTCTCGGTTGGCTGGGGGCTCTCCATTATCACCTACAAATATAGCTGCTACTTCAGCGCATAGAGTAGGAGCATTATAGCGCCGCATATCCAAATTTTTATCTTCCCAAAATACCATTTTCACTGATGTGGTTGGGTGCTCTTGTACCAATCGGTGCATTTGAAGATAAGACTGAGCAAAGGGATTGATTTCCCTTAACATAAAATCAAGTTTTTCAAATACATGTTGCAAGCAATTTTGATTGTTACTCAAGCGTTTCTCTGTTGCCTCACTGGAGTCAAATATATAAAGCTGTCCGTAACTTTCTTTATGTTGGTCACTTGCATACAGGGGGGACACTCTGTGGTACACTTGACCATGTAAACGGTAACAGTATGGCCCAGTTCCACGTTGTGGTTTAATTTGTGCTCCCATCGAAGCGAATGCAAAGGCAGAATTGTATTCCCGAATTCGCTGTCGATAATTTTTAGCATCAGGTGAATTTTCAGTTAGCAATGCTTTCAATAGTTCCGGTGCATCAGGAAATGCCGGTAGCTGAACCTTTCCATCCTGGCAACATTTTGTATACTTATGGGCAGTATTTTTCTCTTCCTTCCAATAAACAGCCCCACAAAAACCGCACTGTTCGGACATAGTTCCACAATTATGCCCCTCAACATCGTTTCGAATACACACACGTTTTGGGCGACGGCGATTATCGGCTTCGTTTCGAATACTTCGCCTTACAGTAGATTCCTGAACTGTTTCCTGGCTCCGTTCAGTACGCCTTTGTTCATTTCGGATAATATATCCAACAGCACGACTTAAATTCATTATTTTTACAAATTTCCAACTACTAAAAATAGTTTTCAATAAACGTGATCACACGAAGCGACTTCGGACTTTCCGCGGATGTAAACAAATCAAACTTGCGAGCTGTTGCCAAACGGCGATTAAGAAATTCGACCCTTTTTTGTCGCCACGTAAGAGAATTATATATATAGATTTTTATTCAGAATTGGTAAGAATTTATTCAAAGTAAATTGAACATCAAAAAAATCCTACCTTTTCTGTCGACCCGCGGAGAGCTTGCGCCGAATCTGCAATAAACTTTGTTAATCCATTACATTGAATCACGCACGACGGAATAAGACACGCTGAATCATGCTTCAAATAGAAAAAAGCATTATATTGACTGAATTACACCTAAATCACAACACAGAACTAACACAGGTACAGGAAGCTAGAAGCAAAATATTAGAAGAGAACAATAATGGCGTAAGTTTCAGTTTCACATCAAGAGTTTTAGTTTCAGTTTCGAGGTAAGCCGAAACGCCCTCTGGAAGAACAAGTCCGGACTTGGTGGAAAGTCAGAAAGTCACGTGGTAGAGGGTAGTTCAGTCTGTTTTGAACACTCCCCCTTTTGAGTTTCAGGGTTTATCCAACTGAAACTCAACACTATGGTATATATCTGGATGGTGGTCGAGCTTGTCGTCCAGCTCTGGTGGTGACTGTATTCGACTCAGGAACTTCTTGTCTTTCTGGATCTCCTGGAGTATCTGGAACCTCGTCCTCGTTGGTGATGAGGCTTTCTCCATCTAGTTCCAAAGGACACAGCTTGCGAATGCGTCTGATCACAATTCCTGATTTAGTCTTGATCCTTGCTCTTCTTACTATTCCGTCTTTGCTGGCATAGATGGACAGGATTCTTCCCAAGGGCCAGTGTATTCTTTTTAGGTTTTCATTCCATAGTAAGACAATATCTGCTATTTTAGGTTTATAGACTTGTGTTCGAATTGTTGATCGTTGATGCAACTGACTCAAATATTCGTTGCGAAATCTGAGGCGTAAGAACTGATGAGAATTGGGTGTGTGCCAACAGTGGCGTTACACCGGCATAAGCTGATTGAGAAAAAAATTTTGAATTTTAAGGGAGATCCCCAACCAAAGTGGGGAGCTCGTCGTGCAATGTGCTGGGTGCGAGCTGTCTAGTGCTGAAAGAGAAAACATGTTAAAAGAAAAAGCCTGAAAAAGGGAGAGATGCAATGGTCTGGGCGACGCAAGTCACAGAGCCTCAACCCACGTATAGATCCAAAAACACTCACCTCCATTGTAGCTTCATCCGCTCCGCCGGCGCACTTCAACTTTATTAAGCTATTAGGAACAAAAAGTTACAATTGTATACATGGCTTAGCCCATACAGAAGGCTCTGAGGCTGTGAACAGTGGAGAATTGACTTTACAAAATAAAGAAAATACAGAAACAAGAAAATGAATGACATGATGAAAAATAGTTACAAGTGCTTTGGTTGGAGAGCGTTCATTTGCTAATTGTTCATTAGTCTGCTGTCTAGACAGGAATCGCTACCCGGAGTTGTCAAAGGGATCAATAGTGTATAAATAGGCAATTACAGTTGATTAACATCGTTAATTAACAGTGTCTGGTGTTAAAATCGACGCATTAAAGCAGATTTCACCAAACTAACAATGTTGGGCTAGTTCGACACAGGTCTGACGTATATTGCACTACCTCGATTCTGGGCCTGGCCTGCTCCGGCCTCCAGTATACAAACTGGAGCCTCTGGAGACTTGTTGGAGTCATGGGGGCGCGTAGCGCCCTAGTAGCAACTGCCGGAAATCCGGGGGGTGAAGCACCATGACTCAGCGCGTTCACGAGTGCGAGGTTTGGTGGTTGCCATTGAGTGGCATTGTCTGGCTACGGCTTCGGCTGGAGTTCGACTTTGTTTCGCAATGACCTCCACCAAACCGAGACCAGGGTCTGGCCCCGCCACTGCACTTAGGCGGGCATACTAGGCGTCCCTAGAGGGCAGGTCCTGGGGCACCTTTGGTGTTCACACGTACGTCCACTAGTCAGGCAGATGGTCTGCTGTGCGCATCTGAGATGTCTCAGGCTAGTCTGCGGGGCAACAGGAGTCTCCCGAGGTCGCCGAGTGACCCCTCCCAGGGTCTGACCTCCAGGTGGTATGTAGTTAGGCTGACAAACGACCTGAGTTACCATAGGGGTGCCTGGGCTGCCCTGCAGGTTTCTTTTAAGGGGAAATGCACACTCTCTAGGTTAGTTAGGCTGGCTCAATTTAGTGCACAGAGTCGGGGAGGCTTTCTTGCTAGGGACTATCTCACTTAGGGAGAAATGTCAAGTCTGTGCCCCTTGCAAAAGAAAGGTTCATTCATGAAACTTGCTGTTACAAACTGGTAGCTCTGCGGTCAAAATTGTTCCTTGTATGCATGGTCTGGGTACATTAGGCAACCCCGTCTGGGGACTTAGGTTAGGAATCAGTTAGGCATTCTAGAGCAATACGTAACTGAACGGAAGTAATGA